>JAQPPZ010015830.1:2817500-3012500 GCA_028583015.1 Wollemia nobilis
CTTTTGGATTGTTCATACAAGAATAATGTAATTTGGTATAATTTAAAAGCTTTTGAATTGCTAAATATTTCAAATTCATTTGATTAACATCTTTGGCTTCTTCTAACACTCAACACCTTTGGAGTTAGGAGGATATGAATTGATTTATTTTAATGCTATCTAGATGCTAAGTTATTCATGTTACTTGAAAGATTTATTCAAAGGCTTTGGTCTTCGCTAATGAGATTTTGTTGATCACTTTCATTGAGGCTAACATTCTCTATTTGATGATGTGTTAATAATAACCTTTTGGCAAATTTGAGAATGTTTTTTTTTTGTCATGATTTAATTGATGCATATCTTTTGGGATGACACTAACATGAAGATATTTGTGGTTTACTCATTTGAAAATTGATATTCATTTTATGCTTCTATGCAAGATATTCTTATTTGACTAACAGATTTGGTTCTAAGTTATCTTTTGAGTTTCACTGATGGCGACATATGATATAAGGGCTGAAGTGGTATCTATGATGGGGGATCATTATAAGGGTTTTCCTATGCATGGGATACCTCTTCAAATTCTTGAAATGTTATTGGAGTTTCTACGACAGTTTAAGCAAGAGGTGCCATTAGGATACTTACAAAAATTGCATGTCTACAAGAGCACATTATTTCAATTCTAAATTTTCTATGAGGATGTTGCTTGTGAGTTATTCTCATACATCTTGGATGACAAACCATTCTTTTGGTATGGACAATTACCCATGGAGGTTATGAATTCTTGGATCCGACTAGAAGCAACCTATCTTTATCATTTTGGTAATCAGGTTGACTTAGAGATGTCACAAAATCAATTTAGATCTATTCGTAATGACACTAATGAATCCTTGAGTAAATTCAATGGGAGATTTTGTGAGTTGTACTCCTAAATGTGGGAAAATTTTAACACAACAGAAGAGGAAGCTATTCAATTATACATGGGAGCCATACACCCCAAACTTGCTACATCTTTAAGGAAAAATTTGGATGACCCATATCTATGAGATCCTAGAAAAGACAAAACAACATTGTGATTCAGAAATGGAAGAAGAGGCACAACATGTTACCATGAGAGATTGTCCTTTTGGAGATATTGATGCCAACCTACACCAACCATCTAAAATAGCACCCTCTACTCCAATGAGGCCTAAGGTTAATGATAAAGGGGATGAATTTGAATGTCTAAATTGTACAACCACCTTAGATATTGCCCAAGAGGAGGTGCAAGTTACCAAGCCAACATCCACTAATGAAGAGTGTGTAGATATGGGTTCATTCCTAGAAGTGCATGAATATTCAAATAATGGTGTCCTAAATCTGATTAATGTGGGTATATGTGATAGGACAAATTCTACGATAGAATTGAATGAAGTGGTTGAAAGTAAAATTGGAAGAGAATCAACAAATGAATTTGAAGATATGATAGAATTTCACCACTTGTTCTTGGAAGACACTCTCGATGAGATGGTTGAAACTAATGATCAAAAAATTCTTCACCCACCAAATTGTGATGAAATTGAATCATGGGTTACCAATTTGGACTATGATAGCATTACAAATTTGAATTCAAGAAGTAACCATCTAAGGAAGGTGAAGGTGAATTTGATGAGAAACACGTTGATGAATTGGAAGATGTTGAGCATCACAACTTGATTTTGGAATATGATCACTATGATTCTTGGAAGAAATTGGATGAATATGCTCATGAACCCTTTGTGTCAATTGATATGCATGATAACATAATCGCTTTCTCACAGGAAGATATTACAAATCCTGCACAATTTGAGAATATTTTGGAAAAGGGGTGGGAATCTCATCAAATTTTGAAAAATGATAATGATCCTACTACTAAGGACAAAGAAGAAAAAGAATTGATGGATGAATCAAAAGATCATGTCACAAATACCATAGAGTTTCATCCCACAAATTTGGACGATAATTTTTACAATGGTTGGGGAAGATATGAAGATGTGTTATTTTCTCTCACCCCTTTTGATAAAGCTTCTATTCCATTTAATATGCAGGAGGATGAAACTTCTACTTCATATGAAAATTTTACATTAGCAAGATTTGAGAAGGTTACCAAATCATATCATGATGAATATTAATCTATTGAAAATTTTGTTGAAATATAAAGGGAAGAAATGATGAAAATTTCTTATGACTCATCTATTTTGGATGAGGAAGATGTAAAATTTACTCTTTCATTTCAGGATATTAAAAATTCGGATACTAGTTCACATGATTGTTTTGAGGATTCAAATGAAGAGATATCATGTGTAGTGAACAAGGAGTTGGAATCAAATGACAAAGAAGTTGCTTTATTGGAAATTACTCAAATAATTGATTATCAAGATGGGTTACTTGATACACACCTTGACCAACAATATTTGAGGGTTGAAAAGGATGGACATGTTTTTAATTGGGTGCCTAATTTTGGTATGTTTGATGAACATGTAATCAATGAAAAAATTGCAAATCTTCACCAAGTCTTGGTAAATGAAAATGTGCAAAAGGTAAAATCTAACCTTTTGTGTCCCAGCATCCAAGCTTCAGGTGACAATTTGAATGACCATTTATTGAATTCGAATGATGTTTATGATGAAATGTCATTAAAGGTCAATTAAGAACAAGGATTGATTTCTATTCACACCTTTAATAAGATTACTTTAATGAATGAAAAATAAGTTGATGTGTTTCAATTGCTAAATTAAATTCATCAACAATTAAGGATAGAATCTAGGATAGAAATTTATGATGACCCTAATAAACATCCTAGATGCCTGTAAATTTTTACATAAATTTGATTGGACTACAAGCATAAAAAATGATTTGACTTTGAAATTTGTAGAAATAGGCTCTTGTTTGCAAGATTTCATATTCGAAAAAGAGCTTAATTCTAAATTCGGAATTGAGTTGTGAAATTGACATTTTAAAGAATAGACAATAAACAATTGAAAATCAAATGTTGTCTAATCAATTTAATGATTTGAATCTCACCTATGGGATTTTTAATGGAACTAAATCAAATTGGTGGGGTGAGAGAGGCAAGTTGAAGTTTGTTGCATTGTTTGGATTAATCTTATTTTTGTTGTATTCCTACTACATTTGGCATGCTTATCATGTTATATGTGTCTTGAAATGTTCTAATCATGTTTGGGATCCGAAAAAGTGATAGTCCAAACTTTACACCATCTTGTACCATATTGTACATTTGTATATAGTTTTTGGTTTTCAGTTTTGGTTTGCATTTTCAAGTTTAGTGTGTTGGGTTGTTCCCTTGTTTTGAGGAAATGTTTCGTGGGTGCTAACTTTTGGTCTCTGGCATGTTTTTATTTTTTTGTGCTTAGTAGGGGGAGTACCTAATTTAAAAAACTGATGAACCCGAGAAAAGAGGGATGAGTTATTTGGTGATCATGTTCAGATTTTGAGACTAAAATAGTGGAAAGTGGAACAATGAAAGATTAGCCAAAGCTCCACATCGGACCCACACACATTAAATGGTGTTTCTGGAACTAAGAAGGATGAAGTTGTCCTGATTTCCAATCCTAAGAGAAAATCTAAAACGCTCTACGTTTGACTTTCTAACCTAGTGAGACTTAAGGCTTTGCAAGAGTTCCATTAATATAAGCGATGCATCAGATTTCTTGAAATTTATCATCTAGTTTAGAAAAAATTCACCGGGGCTATAGATGCCTGACTGGCTATGGGGCCTTGGCTAGGCAAAGCTTGATACTTAGAAAGAGACATGAAAAGAAAAGATAAAAAAAAGACAAAAAAAAAGACAAAAAAAAAGATGAAAAAAAAGAGATAAAAAAAGAGAAAAATAAAGAAAGAGAAAAAAAAAGAGAATGAGTAGTGAAATCTAGACCCACCTAGGATAGATGGGCTTTGCAAAGCATTAAGTGAACACATAGGTGAGTTAGATAAACCTCACCGGGGCTATAGACGCCTAACTGGCAGTTGGGCTTTGTCTATAAAAGTTTTCATTTTAGGAGTTGTACTTCATAGCCTAATGCAGAAATAGATGATGGAATCTGGAGGATTTTTAGAAATGCGAAAATGAATCACTTTTGCACACACTGAGAAAAGGCAGATGGATTAGTTGTTTTATTCTGAAGTTGTTTACCCTCGCCTTCTCAAGATGTTGCTAAATGATTTTTGTCTTGCTAATCTTGTGTGTTTTCATTTCAGTTTGAGTTCTTAAAAAAATGCTCAGGAGCATTTTCCAATAGAGTCGCCATTTGTTGTGGCTGCTCCAACGTACCCCAAAATTGGGGACCCACATTTTTGTTTTGGTATTTGGGTGTTTCCATTTTGATTTAAGTGTATGAGGCTTTGTTTTGTTATGAGTTTGCAGTTATCATGATGTTCTCATCGATGACATTTTCTTGTCAATGACATTTTCTTATCGATGACTTTTTGTCGTCAATTTCTTGTCGATGACTTTTTCTTGTCAATTTCTTGTCGACGACTTTGTTGTCATCAATTTGTTGTTGATGATATTTTATCGTCATTTTTTATCGATGATATTTTATCACCAAGTTTATGTCGACGATTTTTATCGTCATGTAGTTATCGCTAACAATTTTTTTCATCATTTTGGTTGTTAGCATTTCTTTTATTGTCGTGTTTTGTGCTTTGCTTTTATTGAGATGTTTCAAATAAGAAATTAATTAAATATATATATAAAATAATGATATATAATTATACCTATGTCCATATAGGTATAATATATATTAAAATATTTACCCTGGAATTATATTGCATCGTCATAGTTTCCTTTTATTTTTATGAGTTGGAGGTGTCGATTTGATTGTCATTTTATTAGATTTGATTGTCGTTTTATTAGTTAAGGTTATAGAGCCTAATATGGTTTTCCTTACGTGTAGGTCAAAGAACAGTGAGTAAGATGGACAAAGATATTGATAGGCATGTTTGCCTATGTGGACCGCAACGATGTCCAAACAGGGAATATGAACGATGTTTCACGGTAAGTGAGTTGTGGCCATATTGATGTGGTAGCTCTTGGTATGACACCAAATTCGATGAAGACCTGGTGACGGTTTCATGGACCAATCCGAGAGGAGTTACTGATATGTGAGATGTAGCTCCGACATATTTGGCTATAGCGGGTCAAGAAGCTATAACAACGTTGAATAGTAGAACACAAAGATAGCCGCGCATACGTGTAGATGGGATCACATGGCCAAGATGGAGTGTCTTGAGGGTGAACAGGATGTGCGATGTTGCCGAAGGGGATTTGCAGGAGACAAACTCACCAACAACAACAGTAAATAAACGATGAAGTATTGCTACAATGGTCGAAACGGGCGTGGAGTCGACGATCGAATAGCAGAGAGCCTGGTTTGGAGGGCGTTCTGGTTATGTAGTGGAGGAGGACGATGATATTGAACGCGATAGCGTACATGCAAATAAGGGACGTCGAATCGTGGGGGCACGCAGACTCCAGAGGTCGGGTCGACAAGAGGTTCGTTAACGTATGGGAAGTCAGGAATATTATGTCTGATACCTTACAGAAGCTATGCCATGAAGAAGACAATGAAAGCCTAGGGATATTACAAAGGCCAACGGTTACATGTGAAGCTAGGGCCCTTTACACCTATAGGCAGGCCCTTTACACCTGCAATCATAATGATACGCCTGCAATTCTAATAATTATTGCAAGTGGCATGCAATAGAAGAAGAAAAAGTCACAACGCTTGGAAAAGCCAAGCAAAAGCAAAGGAATAAATTCGTTTGGAGGGAACGAAGATGTATTGGTAAAATTTATTAAAACTTTATCCCCGTTTTCTTATATGCCTTCAACATGGGATTTAATAAATTTGTATGAGGCCTCTTATATAGTTATGATAAAAGGGATAAAGTTGTAGCTATTGAAAACAAGGGGACCCGTAGAGTATTTGGAAAGCGTTACAATGTGGCAATTATTATATTGGGCCATAATGCAAGCCTCATTGAATAGAGTGAAGGTATAGTTGAAAGTAGAGGGCACTTGTCAAAAGAAATTCAAAAGGCATATAATGGATACAAACGCCAAGAACCAAAGGAAAACATGAAGGAAACGAAACAGAAAAGTAACCAAAACAAAGATGAAATGAAACGATGCCGAAATTAAAATTTGAGAAATTTAACGAAGAGTTACAAGGAAGATGTTAAAACGCCATTCAAGAACGGAAAATAGGTTGGACTTTTTGGCAAGGCCAAGCGCTGCCAAAATGACTATGTAAAACATGAAATATTTTTAATGCAAAAGTTGTCTTTCAAAAATTTAAACTTTGTTAACAAGAAAGAAGGGGAAAATTTCTACATGCTTCTTTTTTCAGTTTTCGAATTTGTAGATGATTTTGATACCATTTTGGGTTACATTAGGCAAATATTTGAAATCTAGAATTAATTTTTGAATCCCTAGGAGCTAGCACTTAATCTATTTGGGTTGTGCAATATGCAGGTTCAATAGATTGGGTTGCATGCATGAGTTTCTCACATCTTCGGTTTTCCAGGACGGGGTGCTATCAAACTAATGGAGCTTTGCATTTCTAAGTTTTCAACATTTAGTTTGTTGTAAATTTTTATTTTTTAGTTTTTAAACTTTTATTTTCAGATTTTTTTTTAATTTTCAAGAATTAAAATAAAAATTAAAAAAAATTCAAAATCTAAAAATAATTGCATTTCTGACTAGAATAATCATCGATCTTCAATATGCAATAGATTCGGGCTCATTCCGATGTCATTTCTATTTTATATTAATTTTTGAAAACATTTGTTTTTCAAGGGTTTTATAATTTCGAAAATTCATTTTTTTTTAGTTTTGGAGGTAAATCAGATTTCTAAATTTTGCATGTTCATTCATAAGCCTATGATGACATTTCCTTCATGAAAATTTCAATTTCATTGAAGGGGTTATGTTTATGGCATTTCACAAGTTACCATATTTGGAGCAATAAATGCACCTTTCTTCATGAAAATTATGATTTCATTGAAGGGGGTAATTTTACAAGTTATATTAAAAGGTTGTTATTTTAAAGCATTAAATTATTTTTCTTTATGAAAATTATTTCATAAAAGAGGGATAATTAAATGACATTTTAAAGCCCTTATTTTAAGGCTATAAATTATTGTCTCTTTGTGAAAATTAATTTCACCAAAGAGGGATAATTTATCAATCACATCAAAAGCTATCTTTATCTTCATGATAAGAAGCTACATTTAAGGAGCCTATTCATCATTTCGGATTCACATTCATAGATAGATTTTAATCTTTACTTTCATGTTTAAAGTAGGATTTAATACAAGGTAAAGCTTGATTAAAATCCACTTAATAAGAGAAGATAAAATCTACATTAAAATCCTCAAGATAAAAGGAATTAAGGCACTACATCATGGTCATATGAGGGCCAATTCACATTTACTTTATTTTGGTTTTATGAACCAACACATGCCCCTTGTTTATAGTTATTTGCAATCACTAAGGTGTTCTTAGCATCGAATTGATTTATCTTTATTGAAATTACTAATACACATATGCAAATGCTAGTATAGCGGAGACCTTGGAGAAGTTGTTTGTTTATCTTCTTTGCAAGAGAGGGTTTTGGGATCCAAACCCTAATGGAGAGTGTAATTTCACAATTGGGTAAAATTAACACTCAACATTTTGGCGCTAGGAGGGCATGAAATAGTTTATTTTATTGTGATTTTAAATACCATATATTGTTCATTATTACTTAAGGGATTTGAATTGTTGAATATTTCATGCCCTTTGACTATTATATTCGGCCTCCTTTAGCACTCAACATTTTGGTGCTAAAAGAAGGGCTTGAATTGGTTTACTTTATTTTATTTATGCTAAGCAATTCATGAATTGGTATTCATCGATCTAACGCTTTTGGATTGTTCATACAGGAATAATGTGATTTGTTATAATTTTAAAATCTTTTGAATTGCTAAATATTTTTGTATCGCTCCAAATTTTTTGCATCCCTACCTTCAGGCTATAGGATCCGTGCCCGAAAGGAGGATGGGAAAATGATGGCACGGTACCTCATACTGAGAGGCCTTGCGAAGGTCCCGCCTCTCGGGGGAGGTGTATTATGGTGATTTTTTGATGGATGGTGGGTTCACCAGGAAACGTTTGAATGGCAGTTTCCACGCCTAGGTTGGGAATGTGTTTTATGTGTTCATTTTTATCCTTAAACATTCAAATCCTAGGTTTGGCCAAATGAATCTAAGCTATTCTATATAAAATGCAGATTTAAATGAATACAGAGAACCAAATTAGACAGAAAACAGAGAGAAAAGGCTAAATTACAGAGCCATACCTGATCCGGATGTCTGATGGAGATTCTGATTTTTGAAGCAGTCAGGCTCGTCTGAAATTCGACAAGATCGTCTCCTATCTGACAGGATCGTTTGAGAGACGAATTCATCAGAGACCTGCAAATAGAAAAATAGATGCAAAATATAGAGAATGCAACTATGATAACAGAGGGAAATAGTGCAAAATGACACTAACAATATCAAACTGAGAATTATAAACAGAAACATGAATGCATTATACTGATTTAATGACAATTATAACTAAATTATGCATTTGATCTAGATGGATGAACTCTAAGATGCAAAATAATAAGAAATAATCATAATATTAACTAAATGCATAATAATACAGCAGTAAAAGGACGAAGAAATGCAAACTCTGGGCACTGATTTCCCCCAATGTAGACTGTAGTCGAAATCGTCTCTGATTCGACAGGATCGCCTCCGATCTGAACAGGATCGTCTGCGACAATGTAAGCTTGCTCCGATTGAAAAATACTAAGGTACCTGCAACAAAATTTGGATAGAACAAGTGCAAATAGTAATTTAGGATGTCTAGTGCGTGTAGAATTCGAGTTACAGGGAATTTTAGCCAGGGGGATGCTAAGGGGAGGGTCTAGGATTAAATAGGCTTAGGAGGGAGGTTAGGAGGTTGGAGATCATCCCTATTTGGGAGATCTCCAACGGGGAGGGTCTGATCGACGACAATATCGTCAAACGATCAAAACAAACTCTAAAAATGGCACGAGAAACGAGAAAATGGATTAAGCGACGGTTTGGGAGCGGTTTTGGAGGTTAAAATTTGAATTTGAATATTTACTAGAGTAAATGTAATTACTAAGGTTTTACTGCGCCAATTTTAGGGTGCTACATTTTGCCCCCTCTTTAGCGAATTTTTCGAAGAAAATGCGTTAAAGATGAGTTCTTCTCGATCTACGAGAAAGCAAAAAAATATTCCCAGTTTTAGGCGACGATTCTTGGTCGAATCGTACGACAACTTACTATGGTGCCCCCTCCGTGTTTTTACCCAAATCGAACGTTTGAGGTAAAAACGCGAAAAAGCAAAATTTTAAAATGTTTTTAATTATGTTTTGAATAAAATTAAGAAAAATAGGGTAAAACCCTAATTCATTGTTATGCCTCAGAGCACGGGGCGGAGGAGCGAGCACTCGGGAGCTAGCACAGGCTATTGCCCAGATCACTTTTTATCAGACATTATACTACCAGATGGTGTCAGAGGAGGAGAGATTACCACTGTCGGCTAACATCACGGGTCCGATCAGGATTGGGTCGTCAAGGACTTCATCCCGATCTACGACTAGGACTCGTAGTACCACACATACTACGATGGGGCCACCTCGTCCACCTCAAGGCGGGGGAGGAGATGAGGCTGAGAGCTCGAGGGGTTCTCGAGGCTAGACTACTGCACTGCACTGATTGAGACATAGTTTTTATTATTTTTGAGAGAGGATTGAGTATGCCGAGGTATAGATTGTGGCATACCGATTCGGTTTTGATATGATGTATATATATTTGTGATATATATAGATGAGATATTTTTGATCATATGACTTGTCTTATGTGTTTTTATGATGCTCTTTAAATGTTTTGATTGATTGATTTGATGATTGGATTGAGGATTCATGTAATTATGTCATTGGAAATATTATGGTTTAAATGTCATGCTGTAAGATTTTAAATGAAATAATCTGATGTAACAAATTGGTTGTTTGTGATGTAATGATAAAAAATAAAAGGGGACTTTTAACAATAATTTCAAAGGACATTGTCACTATTATAGACCATTTCATGGAGTCGCCACTCACTCGGTCGTCAAGCTAATCCCGGTATAGAAATATTGTTAAAAAGTAAAAGAGTGCTTAAGAGACTGTCTTAAGACTTTGGTGCAATGGTGCAAATGATGATGATGATGGTTTGTTTTCAGATTTTCATAAAAATAGTATGCATGAAATAATGTTAAAATGATTTTTGCTAGGCATAAATTCCTAAGTGTGATAAATTTTTTGGATAATTCCCTAGGAATTATACCATCATTGCAAAATTGAAGGTTGACATAATGACATGAAATAGTGATAATGTGCATGCTTTTTGAAAGCATAATTGTGTAACATAATGATTTAAGTCATATGGTTTTCATGAATTGATTTTTAAATGAATGGGTAATAAAAATTGGTACAATGGTTTGCGCTAGGCATAGAATATGTAGGTATAGACTTATACCATCATCGCGAAAATCCAAAAAGAGATAGTTTTATTGCATGATTGATTTTTGATAAATAGAAAATATGAAGATGAGGACTTGCGCTAGGCATAAAATTCCAATTTTGGTTTTGGAACTATACCATCGTCGCGAAAGTCGACAATATGTATATATGTGTGTTTTGATTGTATGGTTTTGAAAGAAATTTTTGATTTTTGTGATTATGCATGTAGTTGTCTTTATACTAAACAACTGTACTTTAAAGAAGAAAATGAATTTATTCCAAACAATTTTGCAAAAAATATTTCAAAGTATTTTAAAGACAAAAGTTAGATTTATAAGGAATCCCATGTGCATATGTGAGTTCATTTCCAATCTTGATTTATCATAATGATACACAAAATCTCTCAAATACAAATGTGTGTGCAATTGCTATGTTCATTTACCAGTTTTGAGCAAGATAATTTGATACAAGTGATTTGAATGAACCAAATAAGTGTTCATTAACCATGATTTAGATGCATATAACCATACTAGACTACTATGTAAGTCGGATTATCAAGAGCTAGCTAATCCATAAGCAGACATAGGTCTATACAAAAGAAGGTCGCTAATGTGACAGACATATCGCCACGCTAGGAGTTACCCAAGGCCAAGCAGGTTGGGCACAAACCACCTGTTATGGGGCTTACCTCACAGTTTTCGAATAATTGAGAATTCCAGGGATTCAAGCTCATCAACCCTTCTTTTCTTTTCAAAGGGTAGGGAAAGGGATTTTATTGCTTTTGCTTTTGCTTTTGCTTTCTTTTGCTTTCTTTTGTATTTTTGCTTGATAATGCTTGGAACATTGTTGTAATGATATAAAATAACATTTTTCTTTTTCTCTTTTTCTTGAACTTTGCTTTTTCTTTTTGTTCTATGCTAGGGATACTTGCTCGGATTAGCTGTAGAGCAAGGGATTTTTATTCTGGGTAGGGGTGAGCTTGTCCTTTTGCCAATTCTCAAAGATTCTAGACCATGTGCATGATAGGATAGCAGGGGAAACTTTTCGCTCAAGAAACCACTTCTACTATGTAGCAAAGCATGGAAATTACAAATATAATCATTTTATTGTGAAAGGATGTGCTTGGTTTAAGTAAATAACAAGATCAATTCTCTGTGCTCAAACTTTATTTAATTGAATTTTGTGAACTTTGATATAAGAGAGATTAGTAATCATGCCAGATAAAATCAAGATATTTATTTTTGTGAGTGTGAAAGTGAGGGATTCCAAATAAATGCTAATTTATCCAAAATAATTTGAAACATATAACTGCAACATTTGTAAGAAGATATATATAAATACTTTTTGAGAAGTTTTGAGAATGTTGACTCTCTCTTTCTTCTTTATGTTGTTTTGGTTTCGAAAGAGTCAAGAATATTGTTGTTTGTTTATTTTTATTATTATTTTTTTGTTTTTGAAAGAATTAACAAGTGCCATAAATAAATACAACAAGTAGTTTTGAATATTTTGATGATTATGAATGTTTTTGATATTTTGATTTTGATTGATGAATTGAGAAGATACATAATGTGATTATTTTTTGAAATTATTATTATTATTATTATTTTATTTTTTATTTTATTTTTTGATGATGGAATTGGTGGTATATACAAGATGATCTATATACACTATACAAGGTTATTTGAGTATAGCATGTCTAAGGTTGCTTCAAAATCAAAGGAGGTTTTGAAGGATAATTTGGTTGTGTTGAAGGTAAGAACAAAAGGTGATGAATAAAAGGTAGTGATAACAAAAGCTTTGTTATAATGTAGAATAATGTAGCAAAAGATTTGACTTTTATATGTGTAAAATTGATCATATTACAAAATAAAATGTCAGAAGGATAAGAAGGTTCTTCATTCTTATCACTATCTTCCAAGTCTTGATAAGATGGAGGGAGTATATGTGAAATATATGCATGGGTGTTATTTGGTAAACAAGGATGATCATATATGAATGAAGAAAAGTGATGGATAAAAAATAATTGTGACAATAGAGAATGTATAGAACTTGATGTTTCAACCGTTAAATATTCTTCAAATGGTGTTGGGTCATTATGTATGGTAACAATTTTATTTGCAAGTTCAAACTTCAAACATTGGTGAAGAGTGGAAGGGACAACCCACATCGTATGAATCCAAGGACTTCTGAGAAGTAGGTTGTAATATGAAGGGCAATATGCTACATAAAACAAAGTATCTCGAATCTTGGATCCAGTATTAAGGGGAAGAATTATAATACCTTGAGCTTCTTGAATTTCATTGTTAAAATATTTTATAATAACATTTGATTCATTAGGATCTTCTTCCTTTGTTTTGAGTTTTTGGAATAGTTGATAAGTGCATAAATTAAGAGAGGAGCCATTATCTACCATGATAGTTTTAACAGGTGTTTCTTTACTAGATCTTGTAATGTAAAGATAGTAGTCTTCTTGTGGAGTAGAGGAAGGAATCTCCTCATCATAGAATGAAATATGGTTAACCTCAAGAGGGTTTACACCATTAATTATGTTCTTAGAGAAAATATGATGAGGAACAAATTGTTGGCTAGGTATCTTGAACAAAATTTCCTTATGAGAACTTTGTAATCCTTCTAAAAGGGATATCTTTGCTTGAGGGTTAATCACTTGTTGTTGGCTATCAAAGTGGACTTCAAATTGAGATTTTGATTTTAAAGATGAGCTTTCTATGCTTACATTCCATTTTGGATCATTCTCTAGAGCCAAAGATAGTTTTGAAGGTTGGTCAAATGAGGAATCCATATCTTGAATATCGGATTGAGTTGATTGAACTTGAGGTTGCTCATTTGTAGTTTTTGTTACAATATTAATAATATCATCATGATGGGACACATTAACATGCAATATTTGATTGGTTTCTTGTTGTTGATAATTGAATAGGGGTTCTTGGGAGGTCCCCATGTCTTGATTGATTATTGGTATTTGTTGTGTAGGAGTTTGATTGTTTACTGGAGATTTATAATCAGTTGTAGATTGTAATTCCTTTATATTAAAAAGACCCTTATCAATCAAATCTTGAATTGCACATCTTAAATCTTTACAATTTTGTGTCATATGTCCATCTACTCTATGATATTCACAATGTAGCTCGGGTTTAAACCAATCTGTTGTGGTATCAGGTTGTCTTATGGAAGGGAGTTCAATCCTATTTGTGTCAAGTAAATACTTGAGAATTATATCCATTGGTTGATTGAGCTTAATAAATTTACGTGATGAAGGTTTTCGAGAGGTTTTTGATACGTGCCTTAGGAATTCAGTCATAAAAGGGCCTAATGGTTTCTCACCTCTACTTTCTTTATTATGGGTAGAATGATGATAGGAAGATTGCGAAGTATGAGGTGAGTGCATGGTAGAATTGGAAGAATAAGTATTTTCTTGTTGAAATGGATGTGTTGTATTGAAAGAAGAATATTGAAAGGGTGGAGGAGGATTGTATGTGGATTGATAGACATAATATGGATATATGGGAGAATAGATAATATCGTTATGAAGAGGATTGGCAAAGGGATTGTCCTGTTGGGGTAAGGATGAAAAATGAGAAAAGTGTGATGGAGGTGGTGTTGAATAGGGATGAGGTTGGTCATAATCAAAAAATGTATTTGGCTGAATTCTTCCAACATTACTAATGGGCTCATATTGATTTGAGTAAAAACTCATGGTTTCTTTAGTACTTCTAAAAGTAATATTTAATATCTACTATTTAGAATTGAATCTAAAACATACAAACTTGAAATTATGATTTTTTTTTTTTTTTCTTGTATACATATACATTTATATATATATATATATATATATATATATATATATATATATATTGTTTTTTTTATATTTTTGAATCAGAAAGATGCCTATGTTATTCACGTCGGGTTCACCAAAATGTATCGCTCCAAATTTTTCGCATCCTTACCTTCAGGCTATAGGATCCGTGCTCGGAAGGAGGATGGGAAAAGGATGGCGCGGTACCTCGGACTGAGAGGCCTTGCGAAGGTCCCGCCTCTCAGGGGAGGTGTATTATGGTGATTTTTTGACGGATGGTGGGTTCACCAGGAAACGTTTGAATGGCAGTTTCCACGCCTAGGTTGGGAATGTGTTTTATGTGTTCAGTTTTATCCTTAAACATTCAAGTCCTAGGTTTGGCCAAATGAATCTAAGCTATTCTATATGAAATGCAGATTTAAATGAATACAGAGAACAAAATTAGACAGAAAATAGAGAGAAAAGGCTAAATTACAGAGCCATACCTGATCCGGATGTCTGATGGAGATTCTGATTTTTGAAGCAGTCAAGATCGTCTGGAATTTGATAGGATCGTCTCTATCGACAAGATCGTCGAGATCTGACGAATTCGTTAGACGAATTCGTCAGAGACCTGCAAACAGAAAAACAGATGCAAAATATAGAGAATGCAACTATGATAACAGAGGGAAATAGTGCAAAATGACACTAACAATATCAAACTGAGAATTATAAACAGAAACATGAATGCATTATACTGATTTAATGACAATTATGACTTAATTATGCATTTGATCTAGATGGGTGAACTCCAAGATGCAAAATAATAAGAAATAATCATAATATTAACTAAATGCATAATAATACAACAGAAAAAGGATGAAGAAATGCAAACTCTGGGCACTGATTGCCCCCAATGTGGACTGCAGTCGAAATCATCTCTAATTCGATAGGATCGCCTTCGATCTGAACAAGATCGTCTACGACGATGTAAGCTTGCTTCGGCTGAAAAATACTAAGGTACCTGCAACAAAATTTGGATAGAACAAGTGCAAATAGTAATTTAGGATGTCTAGTGCGTGTAGAATTTGAGTTACAAGGAATTTCAGCCAGGGGGATGCTAAGGGGAGGGCCTAGGATTAAATAGGCTTAAGAGGGAGGTTAGGAGGTTGGAGATCATCCCTATTTGGGAGATCTCCAACGGGGAGGGTCTCTAACGATGCGTAGACACGCTTTTGCCTGGATTAGAGATGTCGTTGGAACAGAGACTAATTATGAAAAATTAGTTTTGGGACAAGATCGTCTGGATGTCCTAGCCCAGACGAAATCGTCCGATCTGAGGCGATATCGTCTGATCGACGAAGATATAGTCAAACGATCAAAACAAACTCTAAAAATGGCACGAGAAAGGAGGAAACAGATTAAGCGGCAATTTGGGAGCGGTTTTGGAGGTTAAAATTTGAATTTGAATATTTACTAGAGTAAATGTAATTACTAAGGTTTTACTGCGCCAATTTTAGGGTGCTACAATTTCAAATTCATTTGATTAGCATCTTTGGCTTCTTCTAACACTCAACACCTTTGGAGTTAGGAGGATATGAATTGATTTATTTTAATGCTATCTAGATGCTAAGTTATTCATGCTACTTGAAAGATTTATTCAAATGCTTTGGTCTTCGCTAATGAGATTTTGTTGATCACTTTCATTGAGGCTAACATTCTCTATTTGATGATGTGTTAATAATAACCTTTTGGCAAATTTGAGAATGTTTTTTTTATGTCATGATTTAATTGTTGCATATCTTTTGGGATGATACTAACATGATGATATTTGTGGTTTATTCATTTGAAAATTGTTAGTCATTTTATGCTTCTGTGCAAGATATTATTATTTGACTAATAGATTTGGTTCTAAGTTATCTTTTGAGTTTCACTAAGGGCGACATATGATATAAGGGTTGAAGCGGTATCTTTAAGAGAAAGAATGGTATCTATGATGGGGGATCATTATAAGGGTTTTCCTATGCATGGGATACCCCATCAAATTCTTGAAATGTTATTGGAGTTTCTATGACAGTTTAATCAAGAGGTGCCATTAGGATACTTACAAAAATTACATGTCTACAAGAGCAGATTATTTCAATTCCAAATTTTCTATGAGGATGTTTCTTGTGAGTTATTCTCATACATCTTGGATGACAAACCATTCTTTTGGTATGGTCAATTACCCATGGAGGTTAGGACTTCTTGGATGCGACTAGAAGCATCCTATCTTTATCATTTTGGTAATCAGGTTGACTTAGAGATGTTGCAAAATCAATTTACCTCTATTTGTAAAGAGCCTAATGAATCCTTGAGTCAATTCAATGGGAGATTTCATGAGTTGTACTCCCAAATGTGGGAAAATTTTAACACAATAGAAGAGGAAGCTATTCAAGTATACATGGGAGCCATACACCCCAAACTTGCTACATCTTTAAGGAAAATTTTGGATGACCCATATTTAGAGACAATTTATGATATCCTAGAAAAGACAGAACAACAGTGTGATTCAAAAATGGAAGAAGAGGCACAACATGTTACCATGAGAGATTGTCCTTTTGGATATATTGATGCCAACCTACACCAACCATCTAAGATAGCACCCTCTACTCCAATGATGCCTAAGGTGAATGATAAAGGGGATGAATTTGAATGTCTAAATTTTACAACCACCTTAGATATTGCCCAAGAGGAGGTGCAAGTTACCAAGCCAACATCCACTAATAAAGAGTGTGTAGATATGGGTTCATTCCTAGAAGTGCATGAATATTCAAATAATGGTGTCCTAAATCTAATTAGTGTGGGGATATGTGATAGGACAGAACCTACCATAGAATTGAATGAAGTGGTTGAAAGTAAAATTGGAAGAGAATCAACAAATGAATTTGAAGTTGTGATAGAATTTCACCACTTGTTCTTGGAAGACACTCTCGATGAGATGCTTGAAACTAATGATCAAGAAATTCTTCACCCTCCAAATTGTGATAAATTTGAAGCATGGGTTACCAATTTGGACTATGATAGCCTTACAAATTTGAATTCAAGAAGTAACCCACTTTTGGAAATTATTGAACCATCTAAGGAAGGTTAAGGTGAATTTTATGAGAAACACGTTGATGAATTGCAAGATGTTGAGCATCACAACTTGATTTTGGAATATAATCACTATGATTCTTGGAAGAAATTGGATGAATATGCTCATGAACCCTTTGTGTCAATTGATATGCATGATAACATAATCGCTTTCTCACAGGAAGATATTACAAATCCTGCACAATTTGAGAATATTTTGGAAGAGGGGTGGGAATGTCATCAAATTTTGAAAAATGATAATGATCATACTACTAAGGACAAAGAAGAAAAAGAATTGATGGATGAATCAAAAGATCATGTTACAAATACCATAGAGTTTCATCCCACGAATTTGAAGGATAATTTTTACAATGGTTGGGGAATATATGAAGATGTGTTATTTTCTCACACCCCTTTTGATGAATCTTCTATTCCACTTAATATGTAGGAGGATGAAACTTCTACTTCATATGAAAATATTACATTAGCAATATTTGAGAAGGCTACCAAATCAGATCATGATGAATATGAATCTATTGAAAATTTTGTTGAAATAGAAAGGGAAGAAATGGTGAAAATTTCTTATGACTCATCTATTTTGGATGAGGAAGATGTAAAATCTACTCTTTCATTTCAGGATATTAAAAATTCGGATACTAGTTCGCATGATTGTTTTGAGGATTCAAATGAAGAGATACCATGGATAGTGAACAAGGAGTTGGAATCAAATGACAAAAAGGTTGATTTTTTGGAAACAACTCAAATGATTGATTATCAAGATGGGTTACTTGATACACACCTTGACCAACAATATTTGAGGGTTGAAAAAGATGGACATGTTTTTAATTGGGTGCCTAATTTTGGTATGTTTGATGAACAGGTAATCAATGAAAAAATTGCAAATCTTCACCAAGTCTTGGTAAATGAAAATGTGCAAAAGGTAAAATCTAACCTTTTGTGTCCTAGCATCCAAGCTTCAGGTGACAATTTGAATGACCATTTATTGAACTCAAATGATGTTTATGATGAAATGTTATTAAAGGTGAATTAAGAGCAAGGATTGATTTCTATTCACACCTTTAATAAGATTGCTTTAATTAATGAAAAATAAGTTTATGTGTTTCAATTGCTAAATCAAATTCATCAACAATTAATGATAGAATCTATGATAGAAATTTATGATGACCCTCATTTGATAAACGTCCTAGATGCCTACAAATTTTTGCATAAATTTGATTGGCCTACAAGCATAAAAAATGATTTGGCTTTGAAATTTGTAGAAATAGGCTCTTGTTTGCAAGATTTCATATTCGAAAAAGAGCTTAATTCTAAATTCGGAATTGAGTTGTGAAATTGACATTTTAAAGAATAGACAAGAAACAATTGAAAATAAAATGTTGTCTAATCAATTTAATGATTTGAATCTCACCTATGGGATTGTTAATGAAACTAAATCAAATTGGTGGGGTGAGAGAGGCAAGTTGAAGTTTGTTGCATTGTTTGGCTTAATCTTATTTTTGTTGGATTCCTACAACATTTGGCATGTTTATCATGTTATATACGTCTTGAAATGTTCTAATCATGTTTGGGATCCGAAAAAGTGATAGTCCAAACTTTGCACCATCTTGTACCATATTGTATATTTGTATATAGTTTTTGGTTTTCGGTTTTGGTTTGCGTTTTCAAGTTTAGTGTTTTGGGTTGGTCCCTTGTTTTGAGGAAATGTTTCGTGGGTGCTAACTTTTGGTCTCTAGCATGTTTTGATATTTTTGTGCTTAGTAGGGGGAGTACTTGATTTAAAAAACCGATGAACCTGAGAAAAGAGGGATGAGTTATTTGGTGATCATGCTCAGATTTTGAGACTAAAATAGTGGAAAGTGGAACAATGAAAGATTAGCCAAAGCTCCACATCGGACCCACACACATTAAATGGTGTTTCTGGAAGTAAGAAATATGAAGTTGTCCTGATTTGCAATCCTAAGAGAAAATCTAAAATGCTCTACTTTTGACTTTCTAACCTAGTGAGACTTAAGGCTTTGCAAGAGTTCCATTAATATAAGCGATGCATCATATTTCTTAAAATTTATCATCTAGTTTAGAAAAAATCCACCGGGGCTATAGATGCCTGACTGGTTGTGGGGCCCTGGCTAGGCAAAGCTTGATACTTAGAAAGAGAGATGAAAAAAAAGATTAAAAAAAAGATGAAAAAAAAGAGATAAAAATAAAGAGAAAAATAAAGAGATAAAAAAAAAAGAAAAGAATGAGTAGTGAAATCTAGACCCACCTAAGATATATGGGCTTTGCAAAGCATTAAGCGAACACAAAGGTGAGTTAGATAAACCTCACCGGGGCTATAGACGCCTAACTTGCAGTGGGGCTCTGTCTGTAAAATTTTTCATTTTAGGAGTTGTATTTCATAGCCTAATGCAGAAATGGTTGATGGAATCTGGAGGATTTTTAGAAATGCAGAAATGAATCACTTTTGCACACACTGAGCAAAGGCATATGGATTAGTTGTTTCATTCTGAAGTTGTTTACCCTCGCCTTCTCGAGATGTTTCTAAATGATTTGTGTCTTACTAATATTTTGTGTTTTCATTTCAAGTTGGGTTCTTAAAGAAATGCTCAGGAGCATTTCCCAACAGAGTCGCCATTTGTTGTGGTTGCTCCACAACATACCCCAAAATTGGGGACCCACCTTTTTGTTTTGGTATTTGGGTGTTTGCATTTTGCTTTAAGTGTATGAGGCTTTGTTTTGTTATGAGTTTGCAGTTATCGTGATGTTCTCATCGATGACATTTTCTTGTCGATGACTTTTTATCGTCAATTTCTTGTCAATGACTTCTTCTTGTCAATTTCTTGTCGACGACTTTATTGTCGTCAATTTATTGTTGACGATATTTTATCGTCAATTTTTATCGATGATTTTTATCACCAATTTTATGTCGATGATTTTTATCGTCATGTAGTTGTCGCTGACGATTTTTTTCATCATTTTGGTTGTTAGCATTTCTTTTATTGTCGTGTTTTGTGCTTGCTTTTATTGAGATGTTTCAAATAAGAAATTAATTATATATATATATATATATATATATATATATATATATATATATATATATATATATATATATATATATATATATAATAATGATATATATAGGTATAATATATATATTAAAATCTTTACCCTGGAATTATATTGCATCGTCATAGTTTCCTTTTATTTTGATGAGTTGGAGGTGTCCATTTGATTGTCATTTTATTAGATTTGATTGTCGTTTTATTAGTTAAGGTTATAGAGCCTAATATGGTTTTCATTATGTGCGGGTCAAAGCACGCTGAGCAAGATGGACAAAGATATCGATAGGCATGTTTTCCTACGTGGACCGCAATGACGTCCAAATAGGGAATATGAACAATGTTTTATGGCAAGTGAGCTATGGCCATATTGACGTGGCAACTCTTGGTATGACACCGAATTTTATGAAGACCTAGCAACAGTTTCGTGGACCAATCTGAGCAAAGTTATTGATATGTGAGATGTAGCTCCGATATATTTGGCTACAATGGCTCAAGAAGCTATAACAGTGTTGAACAGTAGAACACAAACACAGCCGTGCATGTGTATATGGGAAACTTGGCCAAGATGGAGTGTCTCGAGGGTGTTGCCGAAGGGGATTTGCAGGAGATGAACTCACAAATAGCAACGATAAATAAATTATGACAATGGTCCTAGCAAGCACAGCGATGCGGCAAACGGTGTGAGACACCGACATATGTTAAAAACGCCATTCAAGGACAAAAAAGAGGCTGGACTTTTTGGCAATGCCAAGCGCTGCCAAAATTACTGTGTAAAACATAAAATATTTCTAATGCCAAAGTTGTCTTTCAAAAATTTAGACTTTGTTAGCAAGAAAGAAGGGGAAAATTTATGCATGCTAGATTTTAACTATATATATCTTTCTTTTTTCAGTTTTCGAATTTGTAGATGATGTTGATGCTATTTTGGGTTACATTAGGCAAATATTTGGAATCTAGAATTAATTTTTGAATCCTTAGGAGCTAACACTTAATCTATTTCGGTTGTGCAATATGCAGGTTGAATAGATTGGGTTGCATGCATGAGTTTCTCACATCTTCGATTTTGCAAGACGAGGTGCTATCAAACTAATGGAGCTTTGCATTTCTGAGTTTTCAGCATTTAGTTTGTTGCAAATTTTTATTTTTTAGTTTTTAAACTTTTATTTTTAGATTTTTTTAAATTTTCAAGCATTAAAATAAAAATATCAAAATATCAAAATCTAAAAATAATTGAATGGCTACCTAGAATGATCATCAATCTTCAATACGCAACAGATTCGAGCTCATTCCGATGTCATTTTGATTTTATATTAATTTTTGAATTTTTTTGTTTTTCAAGGGTTTTATAATTTCGGAAATTCATTTTTTTTTTAAGTTTTGGAGGCAAATCAGATTTCTAAATTTTGCATGTTCATTCATAAGCCTATGATGACATTTCCTTCATGAAATTTTCAATTTCATTGAAGGGGTTATGTTTATGGCATTTCACAAGTTACCATATTTGGAGCAATAAATGCACCTTTCTTCATGAAAATTATGATTTCATTGAAGGGGGTAATTTTACATGTTATATTAAAAGGTTGTTATTTTAAAGCATTAAATTATTTTTCTTTATGAAAATTATTTCATAAAGAAGGGATAATTAAATGACATTTTAAAGGCCTTATTTTAAGGCTATAAATTATTGTCTCTTTGTGAAAATTAATTTCACCAAAGAGGGATAATTTATCAATCACATCAAAAAACTATTTTTATCTTCATGATAAGAAACTACATTTAAGGAGCCTATTCATCATTTTGGATTCACATTCATAGATAGATTTTAATCTTTACTTTCATGTTTAAAGTAGGATTTAATGCAAGGTAAATCTTGATTAAAATCCACTTAATAAGAGAAGATAAAATCTACCTTAAAATCCTCAAGATAAAAGGAATTAAGGCACTACATCATGGTCATATGAGGGCCAATTCACATTTACTTTATTTTGGTTTTATGAACAAACATTAAAGTAGTATGGTAAAATAAACCAACACATACCCCTTGTTTATAGTTACTTGCAATCACTAAGGTGTTCCTAGCATTGAATTGATTTATATTTATTTAGATTACTAATACACATATGCAAATGCTAGTATAGCAGAGACCTAGGAGAAGATATTTTTTTAACTTCTTTGCAAGAGAGGGTTTTGGGATCCAAACCCTAAGGGAGAGTGTAATTTCACAATTGGGTAAAATTAAAACTCAACATTTTGGTGCTAGAATGAGGGCATGAAGTGGTTTATTTTATTGTAATTTTAAATGCCATATATTGTTCATTATTACTTAAGGGATTTGAATTGTTGAATATTTCATGCCCTTTGACTATTATATTCGACCCCTTTTAGAACTCAACATTTTGGTGCTAGAAGGAGGGCTTGAATTGGTTTACTTTATTTTATTTATGCTAAGCAATTCATGAATTGGTATTCATTGATCTAACGCTTTTGGATTGTTCATACAGGAATAATGTGATTTGGTATAATTTTAAAAGCTTTTGAACTGCTAAATATTTTAAATTCATTTGATTAGCATCTTTGAATTCTTCTAACACTCAACACCTTTGGAGTTAGGAGGATATGAATTGATTTATTTTAATGCTATCTAGATGCTAAGTTATTCATGTTACTTGAAATATTTATTCAAAGACTTTGGTCTTCGCTAATGAGATTTTGTTGATCACTTTCATTGAGGCTAACATTCTCTATTTGATGATGTGTTAATAATAACCTTTTGGCAAATTTGAGAATGTTTTTTTTTTATGTCATGATTTAATTGATGCATATATATTGGGATGACACTAACATGATGATCTTTGTGGTTTACTCATTTGAAAATTGTTAGTCATTTTATGCTTATGTGCAAGATATTATTATTTGACTAACAGATTTGGTTCTAAGTTATCTTTTGAGTTTCACTAATGGTGACATATGATATAAGGGCTGAAGTGGTATCTTTAAGAGAAATAATGGTATCTATGACGGGGGATAATTATAAGGGTTTTCCTATGCATGGGATAACCCATCAAATTCTTGAAATGTTAATGGAGTTTCTACGACAGTTTAATCAAGAGGTGCCATTAGGATACTTACAAAAATTGCATGTCTACAAGAGCACATTATTTCAATTCCAAATTTTCTATGAGGATGTTGCTTGTGAGTTCTTCTCATACATCTTGGATGACAAACCATTCTTTTGGTATGGCCAATTACCCATGGAGGTTAGGACTTCTTATATCTGACTAGAAGCAGCCTATCTTTATCATTTTGGTAATCAGGTTGACTTAGAGATGTTGCAAAATTAATTTACCTCTATTCGTAATTACCCTAATGAATCCTTGAGTCAATTCAATGGGAGATTTCATTAGTTGTACTCCTAAATGTGGGAAAGTTTTAACACAAAAGAAGAGGAAGCTACTCAAGTATACATGGGAGCCATACACCCCAAACTTGCTACATCTTTAAGGAAAATTTTGGATGACCCATATTTAGAGACAATCTATGAGATCGTAGAAAAGACAAAACAACAGTGTGATTCAGAAATGGAAGAAGAGGCACAACGTGTTACCATGAGAGATTGTCCTTTTGGAGATATTGATGCCAACCTACACCAACCATCTAAAATAGCACCCTCTATGCCAATGATGCCTAAGGTTAATGATAAAGGGGATGAATTTGAATGTCTAAATTGTACAACCACCTTAGATATTGCCCAAGAGGAGGTGCAAGTTACCAAACCAATATCCACTAATGAAGAGTGTGTAGATATGGGTTCATTCCTAGAAGTGCAAGAATATTCAAATAATGGTGTTCTAAATTTGATTAGTGTGGGGATATGTGATAGGACAAATTCTACCATAGAATTGAATGAAGTGGTTGAAAGTAAAATTGGAAGAGAATTAACAAATGAATTTGAATATATGATAGAATTTCACCACTTGTTCTTGGAAGACACTCTCGATGAGATGCTTGAAACTAATGATCAAGAAATTATTCACCCTACAAATTATGATGAAATCGAATCATGGGTTACCAATTTGGACTATGATAGCCTTACAAATTTGAATTCAAGAAGTAACCCACTTTTAGAAATTATTGAACCATCTAAGGAAGGTGAACATGAATTTGATGAGAAACACGTTGATGAATTGCAAGATGTTGAGCATCACAACTTGATTTTAGAATAAGATCACTATGATTCTTGGAAGAAATTGGATGAATATGCTCATGAAACCTTTGTGTCAATTGATATGCATGATAACATAATACCTTTCTCATAGGAAGATATTACAAATCCTGCACAATTTGAGAATATTTTGGAAGAGGGGTGGGAATCTCATCAAATTTTAAAAAATTATAATGATCCTATTGCCAAGGACAAAGAAGAAAAAGAATTGATGGATGAATCAAAATATCATGTCACAAATACCATAGAGTTTCATCCTACGAATTTGGACGATAATTTTTACAATGGTTGGGGAAGATATGAAGATGTGTTATTTTCTCACACCCCTTTTGACGAAGCTTCTATTCCACTTAATATGCAGGAGGATGAAACTTCTACTTCATATGAAGATCTTACATTTGCAAGATTTGAGAAGGTTACCAAATCAGATCATGATGAATATGAATCTATTGAAAATTTTGTTGAAATAGAAAGGGAAGAAATGGTAAAAATTTCTTATGACTCATCTATTTTGGATGAGGAAGATGTAAAATCTACTCTTTCATTTCGGGATATTAAAAATTCGGATACTAGTTCGCATGATTTTTTTGAGGATTCAAATGAAGATATACCATGGATAGTGAACAAGGAGTTGGAATCAAATGACAAAGAGGTTGATTTATTGGAAACAACTCAAATGATTGATTATCAAGATGGGTTACTTGATACACACCTTGACCAACAATATTTGAGGGTTGAAAAGGATGGACATGTTTTTAATTGGGTGCCTAATTTTGGTATGTTTGATGAACAAGTAATCAATGAAAAAATTGTAAATCTTCACCAAGTCTTGGTAAATGAAAATGTGTAAAAGGTAAAATCTAACCTTTTGTGTCCAAGCATCCAAGCTTCAGGTGACAATTTGAATGACCATTTATTGAATTCGAATGATGTTTATGATGAAATGTTATTAAAGGTGAATTAAGAACAAGGATTGATTTCTATTCACACCTTTAATAAGATTGCTTTAATGAATGAAAAAGAAGTTGATGTGTTTCAATTGCTAAATCAAATTCATCAACAATTAATTATAGAATCTAGGATAGAAATTTATGATGACCCTCATTTGATAAACATCCTAGATGCCTACAAATTTTTGCATAAATTTGATTGGCCTACAAGCATAAAAAATGATTTGGCTTTGAAATTTGTAGAAATAGGCTCTTGTTTGCAAGATTTCACATTCGAAAAAGAAAGCCTAATTCTAAATTCGAAATTGAGTTGTGAAATTGACATTTTAAAGAATAGACAATAAACAATTGAAAATAAAATGTTGTCTAATCAATTTAATGATTTGAATCTCACCTATGGGATTGTTAATGGAACTAAATCAAATTGGTGGTGTGAGAGAGGCAAGTTGAAGTTTGTTGCATTGTTTGGATTAATATTATTTTTGTTGGATTCCTACAACATTTGGCATGCTTATCATGTTATATGCATTTTGAAATGTTCTAATCATGTTTGGGATCCGGGAAAGTGATAGTCCAAACTTTGCACCATCTTGTACCATATTGTATATTTGTATATAGTTTTTGGTTTTCAGTTTTGGTTTGCGTTTTCAATTTTAGTGTTTTGGGTTGTTCCCTTGTTTTGAGGAAATGTTTCATGGGTGCTAACTTTTGGTCTCTGGCACGTTTTGATGTTTTTGTGCTTAGTAGGGGGAGTACCTGATTTAAAAAACTGATGAACCCGAGAAAAGAGGGATGAGTTATTTTGTGATCATGCTCAGATTTTGAGACTAAAATAGTGGAAAGTGGAATAATGAAAGATTAGCCAAAGCTCCACATCGGACCCACACACATTAAATGGTGTTTCTGGAAGTAAGAAGGATGAAGTTGTCCTAATTTACAATCCTAAGATAAAATCTAAAACACTCTACTTTTGACTTTCTAACCTAGTGAGACTTAAGGCTTTGCAAGAGTTCCATTAGTATAAGTGATGCAACAGATTTCTTGAAATCTGTCATCTAGTTCAGAAAATATCCACCTGGGCTATAGACGCATGACTGGCTGTAGGGGCCTAGCTAGGCAAAGCTTGATACTTAGAAAGAGATGAAAAAGAGAAAAAAAAAAGAGATAAAAAAAAAGATGAAAAAAAGAGAGATAAAAAAAAGAGATAAATAAAGAGAAAAAAAAATGAGAGAATGAGTAGTGAAATTTAGACCCACCTAGGATAGATGGGCTTTGCAAAGCATTAAGCGAACACATAGGTGAGTTAGATAAACCTCATCGGGGCTATAGACGCCTAACTGACAGTGGGGCTCTGTCTGTAAAAGTTTTCATTTTAGGAGTTGTACTTCATAGCCTAATGCAAAAATGGTTGATGGAATCTGGAGGATTTTTAGAAATGCAGAAATGAATCACTTTTGTACACGCTGAGCAAAGGCAGATGGTTTCATTCTGAAGTTGTTTACCCTCGCCTTCTCGAGACGTTTCTAAATGATTTTGTCTTGCTAATCTTGTGTGTTTTTATTTCAAGTTGGGTTCTTAAAGAAATGCTCAGGAGCATTTCCCAACAGAGTTGCCATTTGTTGTGGTTGCTCCACAATGTACCCCAAAATTTGGGACCCACCTTTTTGTTTTGGTATTTGGGTGTTTGCATTTTGCTTTAAGTGTATAAGGCTTTGCTTTGTTATGAGTTTGCAGTTATCGTGATGTTCTCATCGATGACATTTTCTTGTCGATGACATTTTCTTGTCGATGACTTTTTATCGTCAATTTCTTGTCAATGACTTCTTCTTGTCAATTTCTTGTCGACGACTTTGTTGTCGTCAATTTATTGTTGACGATATTTTATCGTCAATTTTTATCGATGATTTTTATCACCAAGTTTATGTCGACGATTTTTATTGTCATGTAGTTGTCGTTGACGATTTTTTTCATCATTTTGGTTGTTAGCATTTCTTTTATTGTCGTGTTTTGTGCTTGCTTTTATTGAGATGTTTCAAAAGAAATTAATTATATATATATATATAGATATATAAAATAATGATATATAATTATACCTATGTCCATATAGGTATAATATATATATTAAAATCTTTACCCTGGAATTATATTGCATCATCATAGTTTCCTTTTATTTTGATGAGTTGGAGGTGTCGATTTGATTGTCATTTTATTAATTAAGGTTATAGAGCCTAATATGGTTTTCATTACATGCAGGTCAAAGCACGCTGAGCAAGATGGATAGAGATATTGATAGGCATGTTGCCTATGGACCGTAACGATGTCCAAATAGGGAATATGAACAATGTTTCATGGCAAGTGAGCTATGGCCATATTGACGTGGCAACTCTTGGTATGACACCAAATTTGATGAAGACCTGGCGACAGTTTCGTGGACCAATTCGAGGGAAGTTATTGAGATGTGAGATGTAGCTCCGATATATTTGGCTACAGCGGCTCAAGAAGCTATAACAATGTTGAACAATAGAACACAAAGACAGCCGCACATACGTGTAGATGGGACACTTGGCCAAGATGGAGTGTATCGAGGGTGAACAGGATATGTGACGTTGTCGAAGGGGATTTGCATGAGATGAACTCACCAATAGCAACGATAAATAAATGGTGACCATTGAATATCCCGACAAGCACAGCAATGCGGCAAACGGTGTGACACACCGCCATATGTAAGCTATTAGGATAATCAACGCGGTAGTGGAGTTTTGTGATTTGGAAGGAAATCGAATTATGGGTTTCATAATAAACAAGTAAAGTGAGGATAGCAGCACATCCTGTTTCGTAGAAGATGTTGAGAAAGATGACTCCAGGATGTTGAGAATGACAAAAATCCAATACATTGTCCAAGAAGTTGTCAGAGATAACATGTTTTCTAGAGACAAAAGGGACCTCAACACAGCGTGACGTGTGCAGATAGCCGGTGTTAGGACAGTGATTGGATATGGGCCTGATAAGACATCGCCCACATGGTGTCCAAATTGACGTGGCGTTCATGATGAGGCGAGTAGAAACCTATGACCTGGCCGCCGTGTTTGTCTAAGTATTGCTACAATGGCCAAAATGGGTGTGGAGCCAACGGTCGAATAGCAGAGAGTCTGGTTTAGAGGGTGTTTGGGTTATGGAGTGGAGGACGACGACGATTTTGAACGTGATAGCATGCATGCAAATAAGGGATTTCAAATTGTGGGGGCACGTAGACTCTAGAGGCCGGGTCAACAGAAGGTTCGGTAACGTATGGGAAGTCATAATATTATGTCTGTTACCTTGCGAAAGCTATGTCATGAAGAAGATAATGAAAGCCTAGGGATATTACGAAGGATAGCGATTACATGTGAAGCTAGGGCCCTTTACACCCGCAATCGTAATGTTACTCCTACAATCATAATAATTATTGCAAGCGGTATGCAATTGAAGAAGGAAAGGCCAAGCAAAATTAAAGGAATAAATTCATTTTTTGCTTGAATAAATTCATTTGGAGGGAACGAAAACGGATTGGTAAAATTTATTAAAACTTTATCCCCATTGTCTTATATGCCTTCGACATGGGATTTAATAAATTTTTATGAGGCCTCTTATATAGTTATGATGAAAGGGATAGAGTCGCATCTATTGAAAACAAGGGGACCCGCAGAGTATTTGGAAAGCGTTACAAGGTGGCAATTATTATATTGGGCCATAACGTAAGCCTCGTTGAATAGAGTGAAGGTATAGTTGAAAGTAGAGGCCACTCGTCAAAAGAAATTCAAAAGGCATATGATGGGTACAAACGCCAAGAACCAAAGGAAAACGTGAAGGAAATGAAACAGAAAAGTAACCAAAACAAAGATGAAATGAAACGACTCTAAAATTAAAATCTGAGAAATGAAACAAAGAGTTACAGGGAATATGTTAAAAACACCATTCAAGGACGAAAAAGAGGCTGGATTTTTTGGCAAGGCCAAGCGCTGCCAAAATGACTGTGTAAAACATGAAATATTTTTAATGCCAAAGTTGTCTTTCAAAAATTTAGACTTTGTTAGCAAGAAAGAAGGGGAAAATTTCTGCATGCTAGATTTTAACTATATATATTTCTTTTTTCAGTTTTCGAATTTGTAGATGATGTTGATGCCATTTTGGGTTAGTTTAGGCGAATATTTGGAATCTGGAATTAATTTTTGAATCCTTAGGAGCTAACACTTAATCTATTTCGGTTGTGCAATATGCAGGTTGAATAGATTGGGTTGCATGCATGAGTTTCTCACATCTTCGGTTTTACAGGATGGGGTCCTATCAAACTGATGGAGCTTTACATTTCTAAGTTTTCAGCATTTAGTTTGTTGCAGATTTTTATTTTTTAGTTTTTAAACTTTTATTTTTAGATTTTTTTTAATTTTCAAGCATTAAAATAAAAATTTAAAAAATATCAAAATCTAAAAATAATTGAATGGCTACCTAGAATGATTATCAATCTTCAATACCCAACAGATTCGGGCTCATTCCGATGTCATTTCGATTTTATATTAATTTTTGAAATTTTTTGTTTTTCAAGGGTTTTATAATTTCGAATATTTTTTTTTTTTTTAGTTTTGAAGGTAAACCAGATTTCTAAATTTTGCATGTTCATTCATAAGCCTATGATGACATTTCTTTCATGAAAATTTCAATTTCATTGAAGGGGTTATGTTTATGGTATTTCACAAGTTACCATATTTGGAGCAATAAATGCACCTTTCTTCATGAAAATTATGATTTCATTGAAGGAGGTAATTTTCAATGTCATATTAAAAGGTTGTTATTTTAAATCATTAAATTATTTTTCTTTATGAAAATTATTTCATAAAAGAGGGATAATTAAATGGCATTTTAAAGCCCTTATTTTAAGGCTATAAATTATTGTCTCTTTGTGAAAATTAATTTCACCAAAGAGGGATAATTTGTCAATCACATCAAAAAACTATTTTTATCTTCATGATAAGAAACTACATTTAAGGAGTCTATTCATCATTTCATATTCACATTCATAGATAGATTTTAATTTTTACTTTCATGTTTAAAGTAGGATTTAATACAAGGTAAAGCTTGATTAAAATCCACTTAATAAGAGAAGATAAAATCTACCTTAAAATCCTCAAGATAAAAGGAATTAAGGCACTACATCATGATCATATGAGGGCCAATTCACATTTACTTTATTTTGGTTTTATGAACAAACATTAAAGTAGTGTGGTAAAATAAACCAACACATACCATTTGTTTATAGTTACTTGCAATCACTAAGGTGTTCCTAGCATTGAATTGATATATCTTTATTGAGATTACTAATACACATATGCAAATGCTAATATAGCGGAGACCTTGGAGAAGTTGTTTGTTTAACTTCTTTGCAAGAGAGGGTTTTGGGATCCAAACCCTAAGGGAGAGTGTAATTTCATAATTGGGTAAAATTAACACTCAACATTTTGGCGTTAGAATGAGGGCATGAAGTGTTAATAATAACCTTTTGGCAAATTTGAGAATGTTTTTTTATTATGTCATGATTTAATTGATGCATATCTTTTGGGATGACACTAACATGATGATCTTTGTGGTTTACTCATTTGAAAATTGTTAGTCATTTTATGATTTTGTGCAAGATATTCTTATTTGACTAATAGATTTGGTTCTAAGTTATCTTTTGAGTTTCACTAATGGCAACATATGATATAAGGGTTGAAGTGTTATCTTTAAGAGAAAGAACGGTATCTATGATGGGGGATCATTATAAGGGTTTTCCTATTCATGGGATACCCCATCAAATTCTTGAAATGTTATTGGAGTTTCTATGACAGTTTAATCAAGAGGTGCCATTAGGATACTTACAAAAATTGCATGTCTACAAGAGCACATTATTTCAATTCCAAATTTTCTATGAGGATGTTGGTTGTGAGTTATTCTCATACATCTTGGATGAAAATCCATTCTTTTGGTATGGCCAATTACCCATGGAGGTTAGGACTTCTTGGATTCAACTAGAAGCAGCCTATCTTTATCATTTTGGTAATCAGGTTGACTTAGAGATGTTGCAAAATCAATTTACCTCTATTCGTAATGAGCCTAATGAATCCTTGAGTCAATTCAATGGGATATTTCGTGAGTTGTACTCCTAAATGTGGGAAAATTTTAACACAACGGAAGAGGAAGCTATTCAAGTATACATGGGAGCCATACACCCCAAACTTGCTACATATTTAAGGAAAATTTTGGATGACCCATATTTAGAGACAATCTATGAGATCCTAAAAAATACTGAACAACAGTGTGATTCAAAAATGGAAGAAGAGGCACAACATGTTACCATGAGAGATTGTCCTTTTGGAGATATTGATGCCAACCTACACCAACCATCTAAAATAGCACCCTTTACTCCAATGATGCCTAAGTTTAATGATAAAGGGGATGAATTTGAATGTCTAAATTGTACCACCTTAGATATTGCCCAAGAGGAGGTGCAAGTTACCAAGCCAACATCCACTAATAAAGAGTGTGTAGATATGGGTTCATTCCTAGAAGTGCATGAATATTCAGATAATGGTGTCCTAAATCTGATTAGTGTGGGGATATGTGATAGAACAGAACCTACAATAGAATTGAATGAAGTGGTTGAAAGTAAAATTGGAAGAGAATCAACAATTGAATTTGAAGATATGATAGAATTTCATCACTTGTTCTTGGAAGACACTCTCGATGAGATGTTTGAAACTAATGATCAATAAATTCTTCACCCTATAAATTGTGATGAAGTTGAATCATGGGTTACCAATTTGGACTATGATAGCCTTACAAATTTGAATTCAATAAGTAACCCACTTTTGGAAATTATTGAACCATCTAAGGAAGATGAAGGTGAATTTGATGAGAAACACATTGATGAATTGGAAGATGTTGAGCAACACAACTTGATTTTGAAATATGATCACTGTGTTTCTTGGAAGAAATTGAATGAATATGCTCATGAACCCTTTGTGTCAATTGATATGCAGGATAACATAAACGCTTTCTCACATGAAGATTTTACAAATCCTGCACAATTTGAGAATATTTTGGAAGAGGGGTGAGAATCTCATCAAATTTTGAAAAAAGATAATGATCCTACTGCCAAGGACAAAGAAGAAAATTTTTTTATGGATGAATCAAAATATCATGTTACAAATACCATAGAGTTTCATCCCACGAATTTGGACGATAATTTTTACAATGGTTGGGGAAGATATGAAGATGTGTTATTTTCTCACACCCCTTTTGAAGAAGCTTCTATTCCACTTAATATACAGGAGGATGAAACTTCTACTTCATATGAAGATCTTACATTCGCAAGATTTGAGAAGTTACCAAATCAGATCATGATGAATATGAATCTATTGAAAATTTTGTTGAAATAGAAAGGGAAGAAATGATGAAAATTTCTTATGAATCATCTATTTTGGATGAGGAAGATGTAAAATTTACTCTTTCATTTCAAGATATTAAAAATTCGGATACTAGTTCGCATGATTTTTTTGAGGATTCAAATGAAGATATACCATGGATAGTGAACAAGGAGTTGAAATCAAATGACAAAGAGGTTGATTTATTGGAAACAACTCAAATGATTGATTATCAAGATGGGTTACTTGATACACACCTTGACCAACAATATTTGAGGGTTGAAAATGATGGACATGTTTTTAACTGGGTGCCTAATTTTGGTATGTTTGATAAACAGGTAATCAATGAAGAAATTGCAAATCTTCACCAAGTCTTGGTAAATGAAAATGTGCAGAAGGTAAAATCTAACCTTTTGTGTCCCAGCATCCAAGCGTCAGGTGACAATTTGAATGACCATTTATTGAATTCGAATGATGTTTATGATAAAATGCCATTAAAGGTGAATTAAGAACAAGGATTGATTTATATTCACACCTTTAATAAGATTGCTTTAATGAATGAAAAAAGAAGTCGATGTGTTTCAATGGCTAAATCAAATTCATCAACAATTAATGATAGAATCTAGGATAGAAATTTATGATGATCCTCATTTGATAAACATCCTAGATGCCTGCAAATGTTTGCATAAATTTGATTGGCCTACAAGCATAAAAAATGATTTGGCTTTGAAATTTGTAGAAAGAGGTTCTTGTTTGCAAGATTTCATATTCGAAAAAGAAAACCTAATTCTAAATTCAGAATTGAGTTGTGAAATTGACATTTTAAAGAATAGACAATAAACAATTGAAAATAAAATGTTGTCTAATCAATTTAATGATTTGAATCTCACCTATGGGATTGTTAATGGAACTAAATCAAATTGGTGGGGTGAGAGAGGCAAGTTGAAGTTTGTTGCATTGTCTGGCTTAATCTTGTTTTTGTTGGATTTCTACTACATTTGCCATGCTTATCATGTTATATGCATCTTGAAATGTTCTAATCATGTTTGGGATCCAGGAAAGTGATAGTCCAAACTTTGCACCATCTTGTACCATATTGTACATTTGTATATAGTTTTTTTTTTTCGATTTTGGTTTACGTTTTCGAGTTTAGTGTTTTGGGTTGTTCCCTTGTTTTGAGTAAATGTTTTGTGGGTGCTAAATTTTGGTCTCTAGCATGTTTTGATGTTTTTGTGCTTAGTAGGGGGAGTACCTGATTTAAAAAACTGATGAACCTGAGAAAAGAGGAATGAGTTATTTGGTGATCATGCTCAGATTTTGAGACTAAAATAGTGGAAAGTAGAACAATGAAAGATTATCCAAAGCTCCACATTGGACCCACACACATTAAATGGTGTTTCTAGAAGTAAGAAGTATGAAGTTGTCCTGATTTGCAATCCTAAGCAAAAATCTAAAACGCTCTACTTTTGACTTTCTAACCTAGTGAGACTTAAGGCTTTGCAAGAGTTCCATTAGTATAAGCGATGCAATAGATTTCTTGAAATATGTCATCTAGTTCAGGAAAACTCCACCGGGGCTATAGACGCCTGATTAGTTGTGGGGCCCTAGCTAGGCCAAGCTTGATACTTAGAAAGAGAGATGAAAAAAAAAGAAAAAAAAAAGAGAAAATAATATGAAAAAAAAAGAGAAAATAAAAAGAGAGATAAAAAAAATAAATAAATAAAGAGAGATAAAAAAAAGAGAGAATGAGTAGTGAAATCTAGACCCACCTAGGATAGATGGGCTTTGCAAAGCATTAAGCGAACACACGAGTGAGTTAGATAAACCTCACCAAGGCTATAGACGCCTGACTGGCAGTGGGGCTCTGTTTGTAAAAGTTTTCATTTTAGTTTCCATCGAGCACCGTCGGTGACATTCAATCGGGTTTGGACCTATCAGTTAACTTTCCCCCTTGTGTTTTAAGCTTACCACTGTGGATCATTTTAACTAAGAACGTCGCCTTGCTTATCCCCTTTTGTTTCCTGGGATGGTCTTTGTGCTCTCTCTATCTCTTTGTATGCGGTTGTTTGGGAAGGTCCCTGTGATATCTATGTTGTTTTTGTTTTTTGTTTGTGCCCATGGACAGTATGTTTCTAATAGTTTAGGTTGTTTTAGTTTATGGATTCCGCGAATGGTCCAATTTTGGCTTGTTCTGTAGCGAGTTGAACCTTCATAGGATCCTCCTTGCAACATGTTATAAGGTTTTGGGTCCCTTTTAAAACCCGTTACTAATAAAAAAAAAAACTAGAAACTCCTTTGCTGATCTTTTGAATGGCCTTCGTCAAATTTCTTGTTTCAATCTATAGTTGTAACTTTAAGATTCAATGTGTTGCATCTCTCAGACTGTTTGCTGTCTAAATCTTTGTATATATTTAAATGCATCATGAGATCTTGGTTAACATCACATCTAAATTTGGGTAGCTTTTATTTAAAAGCTTGAGCATGTTCTTCAAGTAGGCCTTGTGTAATCCTTGCACTTATTATCACTCTGCAATGAGCCTTGAAGGTAGTTTTTACAATTACTAAGCAGTTTCTTCCAAGGAATTAACTGTCTGCTTGAATCTTCTCTTGATTTATCGTCTCTTACAACCATATTATGTAGACTTTCTTCATTAGCCTTATTCCCTTTCTAAACGAGGTTGTTTTTCTGAATCAATCTATGTTTTAGTATTTCCTTCTTGTTGAAGGGGTTCTATTAATATTACGACCTTATGCAATATTTGGCTGCCCTCTCTGTTTGCTCTGCTAATTCCGCAAACCTTCTTATCTCGGTTATATCTTGCAACCTTTGCTATCTTCCTCTGATATCGTGTAAGCTATGACTCCATGACTATAACACACATAGGGAACAGAATATAAGGCAACAATGATGCCAAAAATGTGTATAGAAAACATCTAATAGAAGCAGTGAGAAACACCATTTAAAGCAATAAAATGTCACCATGAATGAGAAGAAATCTGTAGGAATGTGAACGTCTTCATTGTTCATAACAGTAATGTACAAGATCTGCAATAAACATAGGCAATGCTATTTGTGGAGAGGTCAAACATAGTTCTCTTGATGACACACAAACACACCCACATATATGTATAGATAGATGGATAAGACTGCAATCTGTCACTTGAAGGTAACCATCTGTCTCAACAATAAAAGTATACTTAATGCTATGAAGTCACTTTGAACTCATACAGTTTGTGTACAGATTGTGCTCTTATTTATTTATTAATGATACATCTAACAAAATATCTAAATATCTGGTAACATATTGTGCTCCACATATATTGTGGAGAAGGTATACCTCTGCGTCAGACATTTCAAGCATTACAAAGATCATTGGGGCAGATTTATACATCATTATGTACTTCGAAAACTGAATTTTGATCCACATTTATACCTTGATTGCTACTTCAATTCTAGCTATATCCTGAACAACATATACTTTTGCATAATAGTGCAGTTTAGAAAAAAATGTTTTGAGAACCAGGAATAGAGACAATTACGAATTAAAGTCAACATTACTAAATGACAAATGTTAATATAGGAGCCTTTTAGGAGATTGTTTTTTTTTTAATATAAATATAACAACTCCTAATTAGTTAATTTGAAATATAATAATACCTTTGGTTTTGAGGGTAAATGAATAATGCCTCTTCCTTATAATAAAAGGATGAATGAATTTATGATTACTAAATGACAAATGTTAATATAGGAGCCTTTTAGGAGATTGTTTTTTTTTTAATATAAATATAACAACTTCTAATTAGTTAATTTGAAATATAATAATACCTTTGGTTTTGAGGGTAAATGAATAAGGCCTCTTCCTTATAATAAAAGGATGAATGAATTTATGAATTAGTGGATAAACCTTGTGTCAAAGGGATTAACTTGTAGTGTAGGAGTTGATTGCCTTAAATTGATGGTCATCAATCCTTGAGTTGATGAATGACTACTTAGTAGCATTAGCCCAATTTTGTTGCATTAAAAGACATAATGGAAAATGTTTTATTTAATTAGTGGAAGTACTATCTCTATGCGTGAAACAAAGAGTGATTTATGTTTTATTTAATTAATGGAAGGCCTAGTTTAATGTTAAAAATATAGGCTGAATTATATTTTATTTAATTAGAAGAAAGCCTATTCGTTTGTTTAAATTATAGATTAAATTATATTTTATTTAAATAGAAGTTCTATTTGTTTGTTTAAAATATATACTGAATTATATTTTTTTTTGTTAAGTAGCATTTGTATTTATAGCGGGTTTTAACTAGGATCCCAAAACCTGATTACATAAGAGTTGGTAATAACATGCCGATAATAAGCCATTACAACAAAATTATGGACCCAAGGCACCAATACCCTGAAAATGAAAAACAAACAGAAATCCCGCCCAGTGGGAACAGGTAAATTTGAACAATCCCGCCCAAGGGAAACCACCAATTTCGAAGGAATGTAAGTTTGAAGATCCCGCCCAATGGGAAGCAGCTAAAAATCGCCATCATGTAAATCCCGCCCAACAGAAGCAACAAAAAACCATTATAATATAAATCCCGCCTAGCGGGAAGCAGTCGAAAAACCACCAAAGAGTGAATCCCGCCCAACGGGAAGCAGCAGAAATCCATCCCAGTGTAGATCCCGCCCAACGAAAAGTAGCAAAAACCTCTACCAAGTGAATCCCGCCTCTCAAGAAAACCAACAAGAAATGAGAAAAACTCGTCCAGCGGGAAACCCAGCGGTTTTGGAGAATCCCGCCCCGCAGGAAACCATCCCAACCAACGGGAAACCATCCTGCCCAAAAAAAAGGGGGAATCCCGCCTAGTAGGAAGCAGCTAAAAACCAGCAAAGAGGAGATCCTACCCATCGGGAAGCAGCCAGAAAGCACCACCAAGAGAATCCCGCCCCCAGGACAACCAGCAGGAAAAGACAACAGGTTAAGGGACCAGGGATACAGGGACTGGGGATCCCAGGTGGGAAGAGGTAACAACCACAAAGATGGGATCCCTAGGAGCCTAGCCTAGGGGATCCAGGGTCTGCATGCATAGATCAGATCCCCCCAAGATTTGAAAAATGTAGCAGAACCTAGAGAACCCCAACAACAGGGGCCAAGAATCCCATCCTTGCACAGGAGAAACTTTAGGGAACTATGACTGAGGCTGGGAACAACCCAGGTAGAGAAAAAACCCCCCCAAGGCCAAACAAATGCCCAAGATGTCCACCAAGGAGCAGAACCAGCACGAAGAAGCCTCCAAGCGGGAAATCGAAGAGGGCCCTCCCCACAGGGATGGGACCAACAACAACCATAGGATCCCAAAGAGGATTCACTAGCAAAAAAGGGAAAGAGGCCCCCCCAGACCACACCCAAAGCAATAATGACCTCAAAGTAAACCCTAGGAAGTCGTCAAAAACCCAACCAATCACCCCCACAACCCAGAGAACCACAGGGAACCAGATCCACGCAAAAAACTTGCAGAAAACCCCAAGGGGAAGCCTGAGGGAAAAAAGGGAAGGGATCCCGAAAATAGCAAGGAACCCTGAGAAGCACCAGGCCAAAAACTCAAACAAGGGAACCTTGACCGACTGGGAAAGGTGCAGAAAGAGAAGGATCTCCCTCAAGGAGATCATCTGCAACAAACAATCCCAGGGAGGGATGACCTGGGAAGAGCCAGGGACTGGGCAGGAACCAGGGGAGGGGGAGCAGGGAAGGGATCGGGACCCTCCCCTCTCTACTTTTTTCCCCCAACCTCCATACTGAATTAAATTTTTATTTAATAGAAGGTGGTCTATTTGTTTGCTTAAAATTAGACTGAATTATATTTTATTTAATTAGAGGAAGGTCTAATTGTATGTTTAAAATATATATTGAATTATAGTTTATTTCACTTGATTGAAGGAAGGGCCCCTTTGTTGTTAAAACATAGATGGGATCATGTTTTGTTTAAGGAATTAGACATTAGTGAATAATGTGCCTTATTTAAATTAATGTGATGAAATGTGCTAGTGGGTAGTTTATTCACAATAGTGAATTATGCGATAATGTATTTATTTGAATTGATGGGTTGAGGTATATATGTAGATAATATGATCCATGTGTAGGAATGCATAATGGAAGATGCTTCTCTTTTGATTGGACGAGTTGAATTGTCTTGCGGATAATATATTTTGTTGGCTAGAAATACATTAATAGATGATGTATTTCCCTTGATTTGATGGGTTGTAATATGTTAGTGGATAACATACTTTTCGGATTAGAAGTACGTTAGTGGGTATGGTATTTCATTTGATACAAGATGATTTATTACATGAGTAAAAGATATATATTAGGGGATATTGTATCTCTTGGGAACTAATTGTGATAGATGTAGATTAGAAGATTGTATATTCGTTGATAGCATAATGTATGCTATGATACAATATTGGGGTACCTTGAGGAGGTTTCTCTCCTACTTGATAGGCTCGCATAGGAACTCATTGAGAGAAGGTGTCCTTTCTAATGAGTTGATATATGCAATTTTTTTGTTAATGTGCGACCACTTGAACTCCTAGGTGGAGATGGTCTCTTGAGTTGGACCACGAAAGAAGATATATTTGGGAGGATGAACGCAGAGTCCATCCTAGGGAATTATGGGGTTCCTTCGCGACTTTGTAGCATGAATTAAAAGACCTATTCATGCATTTGGAAGCATAGAAACTATGGGATTCTTATGTTGCTACATTGATGGATGTTTCAAAAGGAATTATGAGATTTCTTTCACATTATTGTATTGAAGACTATTGAATTAATAAAATGAAAGAGATATTTTGAAGTTTGGTTTATTTCCTATGAGGGTTTCCAGGATATATGGTGTCATATGTGCTTAATAACTATTGCTATTTCATGATAATGTTTCTTTATGTTTTTAGAATTAGTATGCTATAGAATGATTGTTTCAGTTTTATGGAAGATGATCATGGATGTGAATTTATTAGGTAATACATGTGAATGACATTTATGTTCCTCGTTAAGCACCATAATAATGTTTGATTTAATTAGTTTAGAAGGAATTGTAGAGAGAAAGAGAGGTGGCCTATCCATTATATGCTTAGTACATCTACATAGATAGATTTACGTATGGTGTAGGGATAAGCACGCCCTCTTGACAAATGAAGAGGGATAAACTAACTCATCATGAAGGTGAGACAAATGACTTATTTGTATTATGTTTAGTGCACTTGCATAGACGAACTTATGCAAGGTGGGGATATGTGGATCCTAATGAATATTAAAAAAAAATTGTCCCTCGAGTTGGGTTGGAATTTTTTTGGGTGGTTGCATCAGATAACAACCTAAAAATTCCAATCCAACTTGAAAGAGTAAATTTTTTTTGTTAATATTCAATGAGTCTACACAATCCCCACCTTGCGTAAGTCCGTCTACGCAGGTGCACTAAACATATTGCGGATAGGTCATCATTCTCATTCCCTCTACACTTCCTTCTAATCTATTTGATCATAAACATCATTATAATGTTTAAAAAGGAACATAAACGCCAATCATAAGCACCATTATAATGTTTAACAAGGAATATAAATATAATTCAAATGTGTTTTTAATAGATTCACAACCATAATCATCTTTATTAAAATTGAAGCAACAATTTCATAGCATACTAATTTCTAAGGGCATAATGAAACAAGTTTATGAAGTAACAATAATCAAACACATATGACACATCATATATCTTGGGAACCCTCATGAGGAATAAATCCAACCTAAAAAATATACTTTTATCTTTTCAATATTTTAATTTCCTTTGATACAACATTATAAAAGGGTAAATAATCCCTTTTGATACATCCATCAACATACGTGCATAGGAATTTTCATAATTCCTATGATTTTCAAGTCCTCAATACATGAATAGGTCTTTAAATTCATGTTACAATGCCATGAGAGAACCCCATAATTCCTTCGGATGGACTTTGCATTCATCCCAAAAAATATCTCCTCCCTTGGTCCGAGCTTCAAAAACTTCAACTTCCTAAGAGTCTAATGTAAATACATCCACTATTATAACGTACATATCAACTCATTAGAGAGGACTCCATAATCCTCCCAATGAGTTCTTATGCAAACAATACTAGAAAGAGAAGAACCTTCTCCTCCTTAATCAAAGTGTCTTCATAACACCATTACAATCTAATATGGATTAAATTATCCATCAATGCTTAATCACAACAAAATATAACAACCGCTAATACATTTCTTTCATAATCAATCTCAAGGAAAACATTAACCATAAATGTATTACTAACTTATGCAACATACTAGCCATTAACCTTTTCAACATATCAAAATCAAGGAGATATCATTGAAATACATTATCTGATAATGTATTTACATCCTTGTAAATATACTATTCACTAATAAATTTCAGCTCATTAAACCAACAAAATACATTACGTCTAATGTATAATTTTCCTCACATAAAACATATTACTCGTTAATACATTTCATTTCATTCATTTTAACTAACATATATATTAACCACATCATAGATAAACCCTTTAATTTTCTTTTTCCAACACCAAAAATGAATTATTTAATTCATCCTTCAGCTACTTGGGTTATTCGTTTAGTCTAAGCAAGGGCCCACTAACCAATTATTTCATAAAATGAACCATTAAGTTATCCATTTATTTAACTATTCATTTGATTGCCCATTTAATCAACAATCTTTATTGATTAACCATAAATCAACTATTATTTTGGTTAATTCATTACTCAACTATTCATTTGGTCAACCAATTAGTCAACTATTCATTTGATTGACCATTTAATTATCTATTCTTTGGTTGGCCTTTTAATCAATTATTCATCTGATTAACACCTTAATCATCTCTATGATTTATTTGATTAATTGTAAATCAATTATTCATTTTGTTAGTTTTAAATAAATGATCTTTATTTTAAACAAAAGGGGTATTCCTTTAAAACTAGCAATAGGGTCACTCTTTTAGAGTTATCTAATAGGACCATTGCTTGCATTAAATCCTAAGCCATCCTTTAAACTAAACAATGGGCTATATATGAAAACCAAACTTAAACAATTATAGGCTATCTTTTAAAATTAAGCAATGGCCATTCATGTGGAACTTAAACTATAGGGCTATTTAACATAATCCTAACAATCGGCTCTTAAATTGTAAAACCATCCTCTAAATTAACCCTTTGGTTAAACAATCATCCCCACTTTAATTATCCTATCAGTCGATCGATTTCTCCACTTATAATTCAAATGTCCATTTAATTAAGTAGGCGATCATCAAATTAATTACAATCAACTAGGGACTTTGCGACCTATAAACCATTCTATTAAAACCAACATAGATATTATAGCCCCCATTTTAATACATGAGTATCATTATTACAAATATTCAAACTATTTGAAGAGGCAAAGGATTGGAAATGTAGATTCATTTCAACAAGGCATGTTTTGCACAAAGCATCCAAGTCTAAGAATTTAGTGAGTGATGCAAGTTGATAACATGTTTAATTTATTTACTTCATTTCTTGAAACAAGTACCAAGTTTAACCTACAACTAAAAGCCAATAAATTGAAATCACAGGTTCTGTAATAAGGGATTGTAAATCTTTAAGTTTTGATTTGAATGTCTCATTCTTGCCTCAAACCATTACTAGGTTTAATTTGTAGTTAAGAAACTGAAATCATAGGTCTTATGATCAGGGAATGTATATTTCTTAAATTTTCATTTGAATGGTTTAACCATTTGGGGAGGGAAAAATAACAGACACATCGAGACAGGTAGCCCTTTTTTAGATAAGGTATGCCATTCTTATCTATAGAAGCCATCGAACAAATTCTTGAAACAAGAATCCCAGTACAATAAATAAAGAAAATCAGATATATCCATTAAAAAATCTTGTGCCTTACAAAACAATTCAAGGTTCATTGGTTCATACATGTAATGTAAAGAACTCCAACTTAGTTGTGGTGTAGGTGGTGATGATATGTTATGGGATAAGCCTTTAAATTAACCAAAATGATTTGTCTTCGATTGTAGCAAGATAGTTTAAATTGTTCAGCATTAACTTATACCATTTGCCCTCTTCATTGCAAAATTCTAGTGGTTGCTTCAAATCGTAATTTGTTTTCAAGAGTGAAAGAAAACTACACTTCTTAGGTGCCTTAGCACAAACTTAAACCTAGATAAAAGTATATTACTAGGATTCAAGATATAATTACAGTCATCAGAGAGGAAAAAACCCATCTTCAAAATAACATGGGGATAATAAGAATAAATATCATTATATATCAATACTTAATCGTCCAAACAATCTCCATGACCAAAACTTGATAGAAATCAGTGAAAAATAAACCAGTAGAAACCACAAAAATGCAAGAAGGATACTTAATTTCGAAATATTTGTATTAATACAAAAAATTACAAAAGATACAAAAAATTAAATCAAGATTTTAGATTTTTTATGAAAATGATGTAGGTATCTAGCTATAGCAACTCAATTGAGATGAGAATTGAATCTATTTGTAAACTCTCAAGCTCTAAAGGAGAGAGTTGTGATTTGTAGGATGGGGGACCCGAGTACAATCCCTTGTTTTGTAGCAAAAAAAGTTATTAGGGGATGATTTATGATTTCACCCTTTATGAGGTTGGATAGTCACATCACCGTGAGCATGAGAGAAGATGAAAAGATAAGGTTGAAGGTGAAACAAAGGGTAAAACACCAAGGGTCTTTTGAATCTAAGAGACACCATTTTGTATAAATTTGAAAGATGTATAACAAATTTGGCTGACAAAAATATTTAACATAATTTTTTGGTGAATATATACAATATTTTATTTTGATATTGTTGTTTGCTTTACTCTTATACGAACATAAGCAACTATAATTTGAAAGGATAAAGATCAGGTGGAGGAGATAAGTTATTTTGATACCCCAAGGACAAAGATGAATGCCTAGATTATATTTTCATCTTTATGAATATTATATTTAAAATTTAAAAATTAAACCATGTTCTTTATTGTGAACAACACGTTTAGTAAGATGAGGTTACAAAACATTATTAAGAGCCTCACAGGGTTTTAATATAGTCACAAAACCTACAATGGTACAATGCTTATGGAACTTATTGTATGTAGCTAAGGAAATGAGAATAGAGGAAGATGAAACCTTGACACAATCTTAACAAAATAGCAACAATGCACCCATAACTAACACCAAAAAAAAAAAAAACACCAATTCATATATAAAAACCTAAAAGGGTGTGTGTTGAATCTAATCCTATGAATCCAACAAAGATTCACCCAAAAAATTATAAAATAAAAACACATCATAGATTTTGAAACAAATTCTAACAAACCCATAAAAATTTAAAAAATCACCACAGAGTCATAAACCACCCATATATTTTAAAACACAAGGAGAAAAGACAAAATTGGAAATATATTTCAGTAACCCATAAAATTTTCATGTTAGTTACATGAAACAAAAAAAATTAATTTAATTAATTTTAAAACTTGATTACATTAAGTTTATATTAAAACACTTTAATAATATGAGTCTACTTAATTGCTAGTATAGGGACAAAAGAATAATAAAATGGTTACTTAAAGAGGCAAAATTCATGAAAAGATAATTAAAGAGAAATCAACTTGTACCATAGAAAATAAAATAGCTCATTAATGTGATAAGTCAAGGGGAAATCAAGCTATGCAATAAAATTTGATTACAATGAAACAAGATTCTAATAAGGAAATGTATGATAAGAATACTAGTACAAATATATACGAACTCTTTTTTAAAAATAAAAAATATGGTTGAAATAGCTAACCACTCTAACATATTTAAAGAACGAAATAATTAATGTTGGATTACAAAAGTTGTTTCAAACATTACAAACATTAAAAAATTTTATTTTTATTAATGCATGCATTTTAGTAGCTTGAAAAACGAAATATGGAGCAAGATTTTTCAAAATATCCAAGGCCCTTACAAAACAAAAATTCTTGTTGAAGTACTATTTTACACAAGTCGGATCATCAACAAAAGTGCCTAGATATTTGATTTGCTTGTAGAAGGTCAAGAGAGGAGCAAAAATACCTATAAAGACATTTAAAATAAAACATATTATAAGTTATAGAAAGTCAATAAAAAGCAAAGGAAACTACTCGATTTATTGGGGACTACCATGAGGTGACCAAAAATTATTGCAAGATTTGAAAATTTAGGTTGGGAAAAATGTTGACTTGCATAAAAATAGAAAATGGAGTAGTTTTTTTGTCGTGTTCTTTGAAACTAACCAAAAACTGCCGACTCTAGAAGATACTAGAGATGGACATCTTAAATCTAGTTTAGTGGATATTCATAAGTATACACTTCATAAAATGATAGGCAAATTAAAATTTGAAAGGACAAATATTAACTGGAAGAGATAATATATTGTGAAATTGAAAGGACATAAAAGATGAATTCCTAGATTTTATTTTCATCTCCACTGAGATTATATTAAAATAAAAAATTAACCATGTTCTTAATCACCAACAACACATCCACTGCAACGAGGTTATAGAAAATGGCTATAGAACTTGACATGGTTAGAGAACAATTATAGAACCTACAATGAGATGAGTTCATGGATCTTATTATGTGCAATGAGGAAAATGAGAACAAAAGGAGATGAAACCCTTGTTGGGTTTTGGAACACTTTCTAAAAACATTCTAAAACATACATTCACCATAATCATATGTAAAATAATAGAAGATCCATATAAAGAGAGTAAAATAACAAAATAGAGGGATAAATATAAGTAAAATAAGAAAAAGGAGTGGGTTCCCATAGGCACCCCCTATGGTCTCGCTGAACACAAACTTATACAATGGGTTAGTCATTGGAGAGCATCTATGATGATACCTAATCCCCAATTAATTGCTACCCTCATGCCAGCATAACCTAAATTGAAGGTTAAATTACTACATATTAAATATATTAAACCCTTTAACCAAGTTTAACCATCTAGAGTGGTTTAAGAAATATTGCTAAGGGTAAATGCATCAAAACTGCTTGTAGGTTTACATATAAGAATCCTATAGACTTAATTAGAAAATGCTTGTAGACTTATATAGAAAGTATGATAGAGAATGACCATAGAATTAAAAATAAAATACCCATATGATTGAATTAAAAATGCTTGTAGGATTAGTGTTAAATTGCAGAAAAGTCTAATTCTTTATGCACCCATAATTTTGTTTCAATAACTTGGAGGAAAGGGGACCTCTAAATCTAATTCAATCTAAGCCAAATACAAAGATTAAATATGAAAATAAAAATGCATGAAAGTAAATTTGGAAGTTTAGGATGTGAGAGTTTAAAAATAAAATACAACCATAATCATATCAAGGAGGGTGTGTAATCAACAAATACATGAGCAAATAAAATAAATACAATGTATCCTACATGTATAAAATAAAATTAACAAGGAATTACTAGAGGATAAAAGGAAAGTGTCACAATTATGTTATATTCCACAATATGAGAGTGAAGTGCCAGTGATGGAAAACAAAGAGTCTTGCATAATATTATTATTCCAAAAGAAGCTACAACAATTATAACAAAGGACTCAAAATGTAGCTTTTATTCTCTCAAGGCCAAATTATGTTTACAATGGATCTCATAATTCCTATTTATAGAAATAATTCACTTGAGTTACCTTAGGTGAGAAAATTCTCCTTATTATAAAAAAAATTTAGGAGTATCTTTCGCGAAATGATATTCCTCAAAATGTTACATGTCTCTAAATATACTCCAAAATGGCGTATAAGACTTATAAAAGGTTAGTGGTGCCTCTATGTGATAAGAGTTTGCTTTTCAAAAATATTTATTGGGATCTATGTGATATTGTCCCACTTTGCTTATTGACAAGCAATTCACTCTTGGAGTGGAGTACTTCAATCCTGTTAAGGTAATCACACCTGGCTTGGTTGCCACTTTTATTCTGGTGAGGCAATCACAAATCAAGACCTAATTCTACAAAACTAGCTTATAAGAAGCTCAAATTGGATAATGTTATAGTCTTTCAAGTTTTCAAAATATTATTGACCCCAAGGTATTAATCGAGTTGCTACACTTTTGGAGACTCCATGGGGAAACAAGCTTGATTGGCAAGAGATCCTAATTCCTGCCTTTATCATTGGGCATGGAGTCTATAAAATTGGGATTCAAATATAAAATTGTAAAATTTTGGTTCTCTTGGTCCTCTAATGGAAGCAACTTCAACAACTTCTACCATTTTATCAAGTAATCATTGAAGACAACATATATCAAGTAATCATTATGCGAATAGTTGGGTCATAGAGTCTATAAGCTTTAAACTTTTTGTTTATATCATACAAATATGCAATAATAGTTGGATCATCTTTTGGAACCTTAAGAAGTTGTTTGTCACATTTGAAACCTTTAGCAATTTCTTCAATCTTTCAAATCTGCACATGACAATTGCCAAATGTATGACCTTTTTTTGCAAAATCTACGAATAGGCTTCTTTGAGTTATTTTTGAAGAACTTTTATCCACCATTTTCTTGTTTCTATGAGGTAGTATTATATGGGGGTTCCTTGGAACTTCTTTTGGATTAGCCTTGTTTCTTTGTGGACACTTGTCCATGCTAATGTTGGAAATGTATTTAGACATATATAACTTAAGTTTTCTAGTTTTCTTCACTAAAAATTAGAGGTTGGAAAAATATTTGATTTAAAAAAGGGATGATTTTTTTTTGTATGAATGCCTTTACGAAGTTTACCATTTAGATTTTCTCCAAATAAGATCTTCCAATTTGCATGTTCCACATGGCCTACCTTGCTTCACTGTGTTATCATTACCCCAACCGTCACGTTAGCAAATCACACTTCACTATCTATAATTTTAAAAGTGCACAACATGGATCCTAGTGAATGGGAAATCAATACTTGGTTTCTTTTAACCTGATATGCCAATAAAAAGGGGGGCATGAGTTGACAATGTACCATATTAACTAAATGGCTTGCCACATCAAGTATTTTGGTGCATTGCCATGTATTGCATTTATGTTGACTAGAGGAAGTAACACATAGTGGAGTGTTGCCTATGCAACTAAATATTCTTGTCATGCAGGAATGTTTTGGTGCTTTGACTCCCATAAGCTTTGAAAATACCCCTAATTTTCTATCTCCTCCTATAAAAACAAGGCTACAAATTTGGTTAACAAAACATATAAAACTAGGGCCACCCTAAGTTTTTGCACAAATTCCAAAAACTTAAATGTTTTCAAAATTTGTCAAGTTTATCTATAGCTTTTTTATCTAGGGCTTTTGAATGCCATGCCCAAAGCTATAGGGACCTAAAATGCACTCCCTGAAATCCTTATGTCCAAATCTCGAAGGAAAGTACAATGTTAAGAGGTATTGCCTAACAATCTCACAAAGGATTATCAAAGACCTCTAATACCTTAAACTGCTTACGAACCTTGGGTGTTAAAGATTGAGTTATAGAAAACTTAAATAAACAACTTTCTCATTTGCTATGCCCAAGATGGTATGAACTAGCTCAGATACTACACAATAAAAATATTTGTTATATGTTTAGAGATATTAAACTTGGTGCCTATCTCAAGCTATGCATTTTTCAAATTTAAACATATAAGATAGGCATCGTGTCACACCTCGCCCCTATAGGACCCTTGATGAGGAAGACAACATAGTCAGACCTGTTGTTTTAATGCCTAACATTGTTGGTGTTGTGGCTATGCATGGTTATGATGCAGCAATTGGCTAAGATTATTTTTTTGACACTGTTATGTCTTTAGGGTTTTGCAAGGCTAACCATGTTGCAGGCGGATAATATCGAGCTATCAATATGACAATAACCTTGACGATATTTTTAATAGATCAACAAAATAATTGAATAATGGCAACACTTGCAACAGTCCTAAGTTAAATTGACTAACCATCTATGATGACAGGTTACGATTTGAATCCACCTTGATAATGATCTCAAATTTATTAGCAAAGAAAATGATAAATGTTATCTTACGCGAATAATGATTTTACCAAAATGACTAACCATTGCAATTTTAAACTAGCAATCTAATATTTTACTTGTTCATTCTTTTAATTTGTTTGGTTAAATAAGTGATTAAAAATTGTTTTTATAACCATGATGGCTGCACTTAAAGATGCTAAGAACATGAATTTATTTAATGAGTTTTATATGTGCAAAAAGGTTTGCTTTCTTGAAGAAAAAATATTAAAAAAATGCAATTATGAGACTCTGCCTCCTAACTCCTTGAAAAAGGTGCACATGTCTAGAGGGGGCATGGCTTGAGGAAGAAGCCCATATACCTAGGAGAAAAAGAGAAACAGGAAAAAAGGAGGAGAAAATTATTAGGCCCTGAAAGGGAGGAGAAGATTTGGGGGAGGCTGGGAAGCGGAGGATTATTAGGCCCTGAAAGGGAGGAGAAGATTTGGGGGAGGCTGGGAAGCGGAGGATTCCGAGCCTTCTATAGAGCCCTCGGAGAATGGCAAATGGATAATCGGGTAAGATTGCGTTGCATTGTTTTATCGTTATAACGAAGCTTTGCTGCAAGTTCTGTTTCGTGTGTATTTGGAAATCTGGTTTTGTGCGTCGCTGTGTTTCTGGTGGTTTCTGGTTTGTTTTCTTTATATGCGGCCTGAGGCCCTGTAGTTTCTCTTTTAAAATAATGGCCTGTAGTTTCTTTTTGAAATAATGGCCTGTAGGTTCTCTTTTAAAATAATGGCCTGTAGTTTCTTTTTTGAAAAAATGGCCTGTAGCTTCTTTTTAAAATAATGGCCTGTAATTTCATTTTGAAATAATGGCCTGTAGCGTTTTTTTTTTTTAAATAACGGCTTGTAGATTCGCCTTATAATAAAGGACCTGTAGCAAATCTACCTCCAGCCGGATGACTCTGTGTGGCGGCTCGCAGTCACCGTTGAGGTGTGATTTCACTGTTTTTCCGAAAAAAAAATTAAAAATAAAAGGGAAACCTGCATACTTGCAGGCTTGTTCTTTGTTCGTCTGCGGCTTGGTTGCGCGGTGTTTTTTCCGTCGAGCACCAGCGGTGAGACTCAATCGGGTTCGTACATATCAGTTAACTTTTCCCCCTGTGTTTTAAGCTTACCACTGTGGATCCTTGAGCTAAGAACGTCTCCTTGCACTAGCTTAAACTAGAAATTCCTTTGCTGAGCTTCTGAATGGCCTTCGTCAAATTTCTTGTTTCAATCTATAGCTGTAACTTTAAGAGTCATTGGAACCAACTTTACAAGTGTTGCATCAAGCGTCTCTGTAATTTGACTGTTTGCTGTCTAAATGATCTTTGTATATATTTCAATGCATTATGAGATCTTGGTTAACATCACATCTAAATTTGGGTAGCTTTTATTTAAAAGCTTGAGCATGTTCTACTTTTGGTGACCTTAGGACTGCAAGACCCTCTTTTAGCAGATAGTGTGGATTACGTCTTTGCACACTTCTCAACTCACTTCAAGCAGGCCTTGTGTAATCCTTTGCACCTATTTGTCTCTCTCCAATGAGCCTTGAAGGCAGTTTTTACCAATACTAAGCAGTTTCTTCCAAGGAATTAACTGTCTGCTTGAATCTTCTCTTGATTTATTGTCTCTTACGACCATATTATGTAGACTTTCTTCATTAGCCTTATTCCCTTTTTGAACGAGGTTGTTTTTCTGAATCAATCTATGTTTTAGTATTTCCTTCTTGTTAAAGGGGCTCTATTAATCTTGCGACCTTATGCAATATTTGGCTGCCCTCTCTGTTTGCTCTGCTAATTGCACAAATCTTCTTATCTCGCTTATATCTTGCAACCTCTGCTGTCTTACTCTGATATCGTGTAAGCTATGACTCCATGACTCTAAAACACATAGAGAACGGAATATAAGGCAACAATGATGCCAAAAATGTGTATAGAAAACATCTAATAGAAGCAGTGAGAAACACCATTTAAAGCAATAAAATGTCACCATGAATGAGAAGAAATCTGCATGAATGAGAAGAAATCTGTAGGAATGTGAAGGTCTTCATTATTCACAGCAGTAATGTACAAGATCTGCAATAAACATAGGCAATGCTATTTGTGGAGAGGTCAAACATAGTTCTCTTGATGACACACAGACACACCCATATATGTATTGATAGACAGATGGATAAGACTGCAATCTGTCACTTGAAGACAACCATCTGTCTGCCAGCAACAATAAAAATATAGTTAATGCTATGAAGTCACTTCGAACTCATATAGTCTGTGTACATATTGTGCTCTTTTTTATCAATGATACACTTAACAAAATATCTAAATATTGGCAACATATTGTGCTCTACGTATATTGTGGAGAGGTAAAGGTATACGTCTGCTTTCAGAAGTTTCAAGCATTACGAAGATTATTGGGGCAGATTTCTACATCATTATGTACTTCGAAGAGTGAATTTTGATCCACATTTATACCTTGATTGCTACTTCAATTCTAGCTATATCATATACTTTTGTATAACAGTGCAGTTTAGGAAAATGTTTTTTGAGAACAGTTAATTATGAATTAATATCAACATTACTAAATGACATATGTTAATGTATGAGCCTTTAAGGAGATTGTTTTTTTTATATATAAATATAAAAACGCCTATGTAGTTAATTTGAAATATAATAAGGCCTTCAGTTTTGAGGGTAATTGAATAATGCCCTTGAGACGTTTTTCGCAGGACTGCCCAAACTGCCGAACTCGTTTCGGCCATATCTCACTCATCCGGACTCGGATTGAGCTGAAATTTTGAGGGTAGATGCCTGAAAAACCCTAGAACGTCTCCACCAATTTTCATATCATTTGGAGCAACACAGATCCTAGCGCATCCCTATGTGTGAACGATATATTTGGCAAGCGGCTATGCGAGGGTTTCATCTGGGTTGAGTGCAAGCAGCTCCAAAGGTTGGTTTTTAGGGCCTTCGGGCCCTAGCGGCCAATATTTTTGTGGTTTATGCTCAATATTTTAGCAGGAAATGTTGCAGGGGATACAAGATGGGTTAGAAATTTGTCTTTCAACAGATCATACTGTGAACTTGAGTGACAACGGCTTCCAATTTGCTGCACAAAAGAAAAGTGAAAACCATACCTTTCCACGACGTCTAGGGCAAGGATTAAAGAGATCACGAAACAAGTTTCAAGCAATTGATCAAAAAATGGCTCATATCTCAAGTGAATCTGGTGCTAAGGTGCACCCACAAAATAATTCTACTGTGAAAACCCCTGTCAAGGGTAAGAATTTCGAAGACTCAGTCCCAAAAATGAATTTTAGGGATGCCCTTCGTGGTGGACAGCCTCAGCCCAATGCTAATATCAATATTAGGGCTTCCCATAAACCTCTAAGAATGCCTAAGATTGATCCCAGGAAAACGGAGTCAGGATGTCTTAAAGCAGCTGATGGAACTCCTATTGTTAAGCTTGATATGGGTAACATTCAGATTGGCATTGAAGATTTGGAAAAAAGAGGACTAATTTGTCGGTTCGTGGGTTTTCGTCCGAGTCTATCCGCTTTCAAAGTCTGGGCTGCAAAAAGCTGGAAAACTAAAGGTGAGTTACAAATCTCTATTTATCCAAATGGTTATTTTCTTGTTTTATTTGCTAATAATGAAGATAGAGAGAAAACTTTTCAAGGGGGTCCTTGGTTTTTTGGAAGGGCAGGGCTTTTCATGAAGCCCTGGCATACTAAATTTAAAGCCGAAGAAGAGATGCCTTCTATAGCTCCCGTGTGGGTTAGACTCTTTGGCCTCCCTATTGAATTTTGGAATCCTACTATTTTTTCTTCAATTGGAAACTCTTTAGGAACTTTTATGATGACTCGCTGATTGTACTCAAAATTTTGAACATATTATTTATGCTCGGATTTGTGTTTTAATGGATTTTGACAAACCCCTACCTAAAAAGATCACATTACAATTTGGGGAAGACACTTGGGAGCAAGTAGTGGACTATGAGAACATTCCTTTTCGTTGTAGAATTTGCCATGAATATGGTCATTTGGCCAATGCTTGCCCAAATAAAATTCCTGATCAAAAGAAAGAAGATATAAACTCAGCAGGTTTCCAAATACCTAAGAAGAAGAACACTAAGAAAAAACCAGTTATGAAGGATCAATCAAAGTCATCTGCTAATATGTTTGAAATCCTTTCCACAAATGATGTCCCAAGTGAGGAAGAGGAAATAATGGAAACTGAAATCTTAGAAACACAATTTAAATATGAAGGGAAGAACTCGGAGACAAACCAACAAATCAAAGGTTTTCAACAGAAAAAAAAGGAGAAAATTTACACAAGAAAAACAATATTTCAAATGTCAAAACTTCAAATAATGCAGGTCCCAATATAGACTCCGTTGAACCATCTAGTAAAATTTTGGTTGTGTACGAGCATTCTTCAAGGTTAGAAGCCATCTCGGATTCAATTGGAATAAGTCAAGAAACAAGGAAAAAAAATTGAAGATGGATTCTAATCAAAAAGTAGGTCGCAAGACCAATCAATATCATATGGTAAAAGAAGGTGAAAAGCTTGTAGAGGAAGGTAAGATTAATGCCCTTCCCAACTTTTTTAGCCCTGGTATTAATGAAGATCATCACTTGGAATATTAGAGGACTCAAAGGGAGTCTTTCAAAACAAAATGAAATTAGAAGAATGATTCGGATAAATCATCCACATCTTGTTTTCCTTCAAGAAACAAAGATGTCAATGGAGGATATGGACTTAATTGCCGATAAAATTTGGCCAACTGGAAAAGTGGTTTCCCTCAGTTCCCAAGGGACTTCGGGTGGCATTGCTTGTCTTTGGGACCCAAAAGAGGTAGTTATTCACCATATGGTTGGCAGTTGGGGTTTGTTGGCTATAGCTATTCAAAGTAGACATTCCAACCAGATTATGCTCTGCATTACTTTTTATGCTCCGACTTCTTTGGAGGAAAAAAGAAGACAATGGAAGGATATTACTCATATTATCTCTCATTTTCCTAAAGCTTGGATCTTGATCGGAGGAGATTTCAATACCATCCTCTCTCTGGATGAGAAAAGGGGGGAAATAGAAATTTGGACAAAAGCACTGACCTCATGAGCGAATATATTGCAAACCTCCATCTTGTGGATATCCAACCGGATAATGGCCTTATGACTTGGTCTAACAGAAGGCAAGGCTTAGCTTGTATAATGGAGAGATTGGATAGGTTTTTGCTCTCTGAAAATTTCTTAATCCATGGTCACATTCCTAAAGTGAAGACTCTTAATAATGCTGGTTCGGATCATTGGCCGATCATGGTGGAAATGTGGAAAACCAATGTGAGTTTCTCTCCTTTTCGTTTTCAATTAATGTGGCTTAGAGACATTTCCTTCAGACCTCATGTGCAACAATGGTGGAAGGAAGGTAAACCTAGGCATGGGACTAAGATGTTCTGTTTTGCCAAAAGACCGCAATACATTAAATCCAAAATCAAGACTTGGAACCTGGAAAGAGTTTGGGGATGTTCATAAAAAAAAACATGAAGTTATTGCTCATCTTGAAAATTTGAATAAGAAAATCCGTTTAGATGGCCTCACAGAGAAGAGAAGTGCAGATGAAATTAAACTCACAACTCAGCTAGAGGAATGGGAAAAAAGAGAAGAAATCTTATGGAAGCAAAAATCTAGAATTCAATGGCTCAAAGAAGGAGATCGAAACACAAATTTCTTCCACAAATCTCTTCTAGCTCGAAGATCTCACAACTTTATTTCTTCCTTAAAATCAGATTCTGGAGATGTTGTTTATACTTGGGATGGCATGAACTCTATTGTTGTTGATTACTTTTCCAATATTTTTGTTGCTACTCCTCTTGACTCAGCTTCTCAACATAATGTTCTTCAAGCAATCCCTTCTCTTATCACTTCCGAGGAGAACTCTATTTTGACTCGCTCCTGTTACTATCAATGAGCTTCAACAAGTAGTTTTTAAAATGCAAAAAGGGAAAACCCCAGGTCCCGATGGTTTTCCTATTGAGTTCTACCAAGAGTTCTGGGATATCCTTCATGTTGATTTATTAGAGGTGGTGGAAGAAGCCAGGAAAGCCAAAGAAATTTTGAAGGTTATCAATAAAACTTATATTACTCTTGTTCCAAAAGCTCAAGAGGTTGATCATATCTCAACTTTTAGACCTATTGCTTTATGTAATGTTCTTCTCAAAATCATTACTAAAATCATGGCAGAAAGGTTGAAGCCTCTTTTGCATAAGATTATTTCCCAGAGCAAGGGGGTTATGTGGAAGGACGTCAAATAGTAGATGAGATAGTTCTTGCTCAGAAGCCATCCATTCCATGGATATGCAAAATTCTCCTTCCATGTTCATTCGGTTAGACTTATCCAAAGCTTATGACAGAGTGGATTGGCACTTCCTTATCAAAGTTTTGAGGCAATTTGGTTTCTCTAAGGATTGGATGGATTGGATTATGGGATGTATCTCTTCAGTTTCCTACTTAGTTCTTATCAATGGCAGGCCTTCTCGGTCTTTCCCAGCTTCCAGAGGTATTAGGCAAGGTGACCCGCTATCCCCTTATTTATTCATCATTCTTGTTGAATGCTTGGGTAGGACTATAACCAAAAAGAGGGAAAACAAAACCCTTGAGGGAGTTACCATTGCTCATGGAGCTAGACCTATCTCTCATCTTCAATTTGTGGATGACTCTACTCTTTTAGGTAAAGCTACAATTAAGGAAGCTTCTAATATTAAGCAAATCATTAGCTGTTTTTCTAAGGCTACTGGGAAGTTGATCAATGAAGACAAATCTAAAGTTATTTTCTTTCACTGCTCTGCTAGACAGGAATCCATGGTCTTGGATAAATTAAGATATAAGAAGACCTCTCTTCCAATCACTTATTTAGGTATTCCCATAAATATTCAAAGGCAGAAAAATAAAGATTGGAATTGGTTGTTGGACAAAGTCAAGAAGAAAATTGGAAAGTGGACCAACAAGTGGCTTTCTTCTGGGGGTAGAATCACCTTGGTAAAATCAGTCCTTCAAGCTATTCCTATTTATGTTTCTTCCGTTTTGAATATCCCAAAGGTTGTTCTTCGAGAATTGGATCAAATCAGTCATCGTTTCCTTTGGAGTGGTACTAAGGAGAAAAGAAAATGGGCCTTGGTGAAATGGGATACTTTATGTCTTCCTAAGAGTGAAGGGGGGTTAGGATTCCGGTCTTCAATTAATAACAACAAAGCTTTAGTTGCTAAATTATATTGGAGGATGTTGCATAACCCCAATGCTCTTTGGGCCAATAATCTCCGTGCTAAATATGCTGAGAACAAAAGTCCCGAAGACCTTGTTCGCTATCAACTTCCTACCAAAGGTTCTCCCATTTTAGCAGTTCTTAAGACTGGTGAGGATTTGATAAAGAAAAAATTATTTTGGATCATTCATAATGGTCAACATGCAAATTTTTGGACAGATTCTTGGGATGGTCACAAGCCTTTGATAACTCGGTTTCCCGATTGGAGGCCTTGGATGGAGGAGCTTCACCGAGCTAATTGGATAAAGGTGGCTAATTATCGTCGGTACCATACTGGTAATTCAAAGGTTGGTAGATATTGGATCCCTATTGAGGACTCGGCCTATTCAAATCCCAGAAAGGCAAAGACAAGATATCCAAGGCATCCTTCATATGAGATCCCTCTCTTGGTCCCATGAAAAAGATTGTTTTGGATGGAACAACACTACTAAGGGTGAGTATTCAGCTTGCTCAAGGTTATTTGACCTTATGCCATAATAATCCCAACCATTCTTCTCGACATATTTTCTCGATTGTGGGCTCAAAAGCTCGGCCTAAGGTGAGGTTCTTTAATTGGCTTTTATTGCATCGTAGGGTGCTTACTGGTGAGCAACTTATGAAGCGTGGTTTTCATGGCCCTTTTAGATGTGAAATGTGTGAAGAGAATGTAGAAAATATCAACCATATTTTTATTGAGTGTACTTTAGCCTTCGAGCTATGGAGGAGAATGGCCACTTTACTTGGCTTACAAGTGGTCCAATTTTTTTACTTTTGAACAACTTTGGAGGGATTGGCCTAATCAAGAGGGTGTTGATCATTTTATTAGGCAGATTAGTTTGGATGGGTTCTACCATTCTTCTTTGGAATATTTGGAATGAAAGGAACAACCGAATTTTTAATCAAGATAGGAAGGATATTCACTATATTTGGCAAAAGACCATAGCCAACTTAGTTGAATCAGTCCATCAACTCCTTAATCACCCCCAAAACTCCCACCAAAGATGGGATCAAGTGATGCAAAGATTGAAGATTAAACCTTCTAAGGGCAACCAACTTAAAGGGAATGTGAGTATTAGTAAGATGGATAGGACTAGAAATTGGCAACCTCCTCCTAAGGATTTTGGAAAAGTCAATACCGATGGAGCCTCTAGAGGGAACCCTGGAAAAGCCAGTGTGGGAGGAATTGGTAGACTTTCGGATGGCTCCCTGGTTTTTACTTTTGCTGAGAATTTGGGTATTCTTTCCAATAACCTTGCTGAGGGGTATGGTATCCTCAGAGGTCTTCATAAGGCTACTAAGGTTGGATGGGAAAAGGTGTTAGTTGAGTCTGACTCTCAACTTATGATTAATCTCTTGAAGACTCCTTCTAAGAATCATAAGGTGGATTGGAGAATAAAAAGAATTATTGAGAAGATTCAGCTTAATCCGGATGGGATTTTTGAAAGTTGATTACAATCATGTGGTTAGAGATCAAAACAAGAGTGTTGATGCTTTAGCTAATTGGGCTTTGGACAAAGGTGATCTTACTTGTTATGGCCACCCTCCTATATGGTGGGCTTCTCAAATTAGGGAAGCTCTTCTTTCTATCATTTCTTTGGATGGCTCCAGTTTTGAAGGTACCTAGTTTCTTCTTGTTTTTTTTTTTTTGCTTCTCTTTGGTTCATTCAGTTTTTTTTAGTTCCCTAGCTCATTCTATTCTTTATTTTGTTTCCTCTGTTGATTCTTGCCTTAATAGTCTTCTGGTCTAGATAGGTCATTGTTTTGTTCATTTTTTTTTTTTTTTTGTTTTTTTTGTTTAGTTTTTTAAGGTGGGTGGGTTCTTTTTGTTTTGTTTTGTTTTTGTGTTCTTTGTGTTGTTTTTTGTTGTTCTTGTGTTTTTGTTGTTTTGTTTTTTTTTTTTATGTTTTTTGTTATTGTTCTTGTGTTTTTTTCGTTCTTGTTCTTGGGTTTCTCTTTGTTTGTGTTATTTCGTGTTTTTATGTGTGAGTGTTTTCTATGTATTTTGTTTTTGTTTATTGTCTGTTGTTGGTTGTTTTTTATTTTTATTTTTTTTTTATTTTTTAGGTTTTGGTTGTGTTTATTTTTCATGTTTTTTTGGGTTATGTCTTTGTAGTGTTCTGTTGTTTTTGTCTTGTTTGTGTTTTGTTATGTGGTTCTTGTGTTTTTCTATGTGGTTTGTGTTGTGGTTTCTTTTATCTTATTGTGCGTGTTTGGTTGTGCTTTTGTTTTTGACACACTCAAGGAGCATGTTTTTTATTTTATTTTATTATTTTTGTTGTTATTTACTTATTTTTAAATTGGTTTTGTGTGTTTGTTTGCTCCTTGAGTATGTCAAAGGTGGTAGGCCAGGTCCGAGTCCTGGGCGTTTTTGGCGGAATGGATACCCCTCCCTCCTTGGGTCTTACCCGAAAGTGGCATCCCTTTTGGGATGTTTTCCACAAATAAAAAAAAATTGAATAATGCCCCTTCTGTATAAGGATGAATGACTCATATTTAACGACTTAATTATGGATGGATGAATAAACGGTAATGACAAAGGGATTGATTTGATGTAGGAATTGTTAGAATTAAATTAATGGCCTAATCCGTTTATGAATTAATGGATAAACCTTGTAGTCAAAGGGATTAACTTAGGAGTTGATGGCAATAAATTGATGGTTTAATCAATTCTTGAGTTGATGAATGGCTCCGCTCCGTAGTAGCATGGGCCCCTTTTGTTGCATTAAAAGACATAATGGAAAATGTTTTATTTAATTAGTAGAAGTTCTATCTCTATGAGTGAAACACAGTGTGATTTGTGTTTTATTTAATTAATGGAATGCCCAGTCTTAAAATATAGGCTGAATTATATTTTTAATTAGAAGAAGGCTTATTTGTTTGTTTAAAATATAGATTGAATTATATTTTATTTAATTAGAAGGTTTATTTGTTTGTTTAAAATATAAACTCAATTATATTTTTATTTAATAGAAGGTGGTTTATTTGTTTGTTTAAAATATAGACTAAATTATATTTTATTTAATTAGAGGAAGGCCTAATTGTATGTTTAAAATATAGACTATATTGAAGGAAGACCCCTTTGTTGTTAAAATATGGATGGGATCATGTTTTGTTTAAGGAAATAGACATTAGTGAATAATGTGCCTTATTTAAATTAATGTGATGAAATGTGCTAGTGGGTGGTTTAATCACAAGATTGAATTATATACTAGAAAATAATGTATTTATTTGAATTGATGGGTTGAGGTATATCTGTAGATAATATGATCCATGTGTAGGAATGCATAATGGAAGATGCTTCCCTTTGGATTGGATGAGTTGAATTGTCTTGCGGATAATATATTTTGTTGGCTAGAAATACATTAGTGGATCATGTATTTTCCTTAATTTGATGGGTTGTAATATGTTAGTGGATAACATACTTTTCAGATTAGAAGTACGTGAGTGGGTATGGTATTTCATTTGATACAAGATGATTTATTACATGAGTAAAAGATGTACATTAGGGGATATTGTATCTTTTGGGAACTAATTGTGATAGATGTGGATTAGAAGATTGTATTTTCTTCGATAGCATAATGTATGCCATGGTGCGATATTTGGGTACCTTGAGGAGGTTTCTCTCCTACTTGATAGGTTCGCATAGGAACTCATTGAGAGGATTATGGGGTCCTTTTAAATGAGTTGATATATGCAATTCTCTTGTTGATATGCGAGCACTTGGACTCCTAGGTGGAGACGTTCTCTTGAGATGGACCATGAAAGAAGATACACTTGGGAGGATGAACGCGGAGTCCATCACAGAGAATTATGGGGTTCTTCCGCGACGTTGTAACATGAATTAAAGGACTTATTCATGCATTTGGAAGCATAGAAACTATGAGATTTCTATGTTACTATATTGATGGATGTTTTAAAAGGAATTATGAGATTTCTTTCACATGATTGTATTGAAGGCTATTGAATTAATAAAATGAAAAAGATATTTTGAAGCTTGGTTTATTCCCCATTAGGGTTTCCAGGATATATGATGTGTCATATGTGCTTAATGACTATTGTTATATCATGATATTGTTTTTTTATGCTTTTAGAATTAACATGTTATAAAATGATTGTTTCAGTTTTATGGAAGATGATTATGGTTGTGAATCTATTAGGTAATACATGTGAATGACATTTATGTTCCTTGTTAAAAACCATAATCATGCTTGATCTAATTAGTTTAGAAGGAATTGTAGAGAGAAAAAAAGAGAGGTGGCCTATCCGTTATACGCTTAGTACATCAACGTAGATAGACTTACGTATGATGTAGGGATAAACACACCCTTTTAACAAACGAAGAGCATAAGCTAGCTCATCGTGAAGGTGAGACAAATGGCTTATTTGCATTATGCTTAGTGCACTTGCATAGATGAACTTATGCAAGGTGGGGATATGTAGACCCTAATGAATATTAAAAAAATTTCTCTCGAGTTGGGTTGGAATTTTTTTGGTTTGCATTAGGTAACAATCTAAAAATTCCAACCCAACTTGAAAGAGTAATTTTTTTGTTAATATTCAATATGAGTCCACATAATTCCCACCTTGCATAAGTCCCTCTACGTAGACGCACTAAACGTATTGTGGATAAGTCATCATTCTCACTCTCTCTATGATTTCTTCTAATCCATTTGATCATAAACATCATTATAATGTTTAACAAGAGACATGAACGCCAATAATAAACATCATTATAATGTTTAACAAGGAATACAAATGTTATTCACATGTGTTTTTAATAAATTCACAACCATAATTATCTTTAATAAAATTGAGCAACAATTCCATAACATGTTAATTTCTAAAGGCATAACAAAACAAGTTTATGAAGTAACAATAATTATCAATCGCATATGACATCATATATCTTGGAAACCCTCATGAGGAATAAACCCAACCTAAAAAATAAACTTTTATCTTTTCAAAATTTTAATTTCCTTTGATACAACAATATAAAAGGGTTCGTAATCCCTTTTGATACATCCATCAACATACGTGCATAGGAATTCCCACAATTCCTATGATTTCCAAGTCCTCAATACATGAATAGGTCCTTTAATTCATGTTACAATGCTATGAGAGAACCTCATAATTCCCTCGGATGGACTTTTCATTTATCTCCAAAGATGTCTTATCCTTTGGTCTGAGCTCCAAAGAACCGCACCTTCCCAAGAGTCTAATGAGAGTACATCCACTATCATAAGTACATATCAACTCATTAGAGAGGACTCCATTATCTTCCCAATAAGTTCTTATGCAAACAATATTAGAAAGAGAAGAACCTTCTCCTCCTTAATCAAAGTGTCTTCATAACACCATTATAATCTTATTTAGATTAAATTATCCATCAATGCTTAATCGCCACAAAATATAACAACCGTTAACCATAAATATATTACTAACTTATGCAACATATTAGCCATTAACCTTTTCAACTCATCAAAATCAAGGATATATCAATGAAATACATTGTTTGCCAATGTATATACATCCCTGTAAATATACTAATCACTAATAAATTTTAGCTCATTAAACCAACAAAATACATTACCTCTAATGTATAATTTTCCTCACATGAAACATATTACCCGTTAATACATTTCATTTCATTAATTCAAACTGACATATATATTAACCACATCATAGATAAACCCTTTAATCTCCTTTATCCAACACCAAAAATGAATTATTTAATTCATCCTTCACATGCTTGGGTTATTCCTTTAGTCTAAGCAAGGGCCCACTAACCAATTATATCATAAAATGAACCATTAAGTTATGCATTTATTTAATTATTCGTTTGATTGCTCATTTAATCAACAATATGTCTTGATTAACCATAAATCAACTATTCTTTTGGTCAATTCTTTACTTAGCTATTCATTTTGTCAACCAATTAGTCATTTATTCATTTGTTTGACCATTTAATCATCTATTCCTTGGTAGGCCTTTTAATCAACTATTCATTTGATTAAGCATTTAATCATCTCTACGGTCTATTTGATTAATGATCTTTATTTTAAACAAAAGGGGTATTCCTTTAAAACTAGCAACATGGTCACTCTTTTAGAGTTATCTAATAGGACCATTGCTTGCATTAAATCCTAAGCCATCCTTTAAACTAAACAATGGGCCATATATATATAAAATCCAAACTTAAACAATTATAGGATATCTTTTAAAATTAAGTAATGACCATTCATGTGGAACTTAAACTATAGGGCTATTTAACATAATTCTAACAAAAGACTCTCAAATTGGAAAACCATCATCTAAATTAACCCTTTGGTTAAATGATCATCCCCACTTTAATTATCCGATCAGTCAATCAATTGCTCCACTTATAATTCAAATGTCCATTTAATTAAGCAAGTGGTCATCAAATTAATAACAATCAACTAGGGCCTCTGCGACCTGTAAACCATTCTATTAAAACCAACATAGATACCATAGCCCCCCTTTTAATACATGAGAATTATTATTACAAATATTCAAACTATTTGAAGAGGCAAAGGATTTGAAATGTAGAGTCATTTCAACAAGGCATATTTTGCACAAAGCATACAAGTCTAAGAATTTAGTGAGTGCTGCAAGTTGATAACATGTTTAATTTATTTCCTTCATTTTTTGAAACACGTACTAAGTTTAACCTACAACTAAAAGCCAATAAATTGAAATCATAGGTTTTGTAATAAGGAATTGTATCTCTTTAAGTTTTGATTTGAACGGATTATTCTTGGCTCAAACCATCACCAGGTTTAATTTGTAGGTAAGAAATTGAAATCATAGGTCTTATGATAAGGAAATGTATATTTTTTAAATTTTCATTTAAATGATTTAATCATTTGGGGAGGGAAAAATAACAGACACATCGAGATAGGTGGCTCCTCTTTAGATAAGGTATGCCCTTCTTATCTATAGAAGCCATCGAACAAATTCTTGAAAATCCCAATACAATAAATAAAGAAAATCACATATATCCATTAAAAAATCTTGTGCCTTACAAAACAATTCAAGGTTCATTGGTTTAAACATGTAATGTAAAGAACTGCAGCTTAGTTGTGGTACAGGTGGTAATGATATGTTATGGGATAAGCCTTTAAATTAACCAAAATGAATTGTGTCGATTGTAGCAAGACAGTTTAAATTGTTCAGTATTAATTTATACCATTTTCCCTCTTCATTGCAAAATTCTAGTGGTTGCTTCTTTCTCTTTTTTTTACAAGAATAAAAATCATAATTTTATTTCAAGAGTGAAAGAAAATTACAGTTTTTAGGTGTCGTAGCACAAATAGAAACCCAGTTCAAAGTATATTACTAGGAGTCAAGATATAATTACAGTTGAGCAGATCAGAGAGGAAAAAAAAAAACCATCTTCAAATTAGAATGGGGATAATAAGGATAAATACCCTTATATATCAATACTTAATCATCTAAACAACCTCCATGACCAAAACCTGGATAGAAATCAGTGAAAAATAAACTAGCGAAAACTAGAAAAATGCAAGAAGGATACTTAATTTTGAAATATTTGTATTAATACAAAAAATTACAGAAAGTCCAAAAAAATAAAAATCAAGAATTTAGATTTTTTATGAAAATGCTGTAGGTATCTAGATATAACAACTCAATTGAGATGAGAATTGAATCTATTTGTAAACTCTCAAGTTCTAAAGGAGAAAGTTGTGATTTGTAGGACGGGGGACTCGAGTACAATCCCTTGTGTTGTAGCAAAAAAAAATATTAGGGGATGATTGATGATTTCACCTCCTATGAGGTTGGATAGTCACATCATTGTGAGCATGAGAGAAGATGAAAAGATAAAGTTGAAGGTGAAACAAAGGGTAAAACACCAAGGGTCTCTTGAATCTAAGAGACACCATGTTGTATAAATTTGAAAGATGTATAACAAATTTGGCTAACAAAAATATTTAACATAATTTTTTTGGTGAAAATATACAATATTTTGTTTTGATATTGTTGTTTGCTTTCCCCTTATACGAACATAAGCAACTATAATTTGAAAGGATAAAGATCATGGGGAGGATTTAAGTTATTTTGATACCCCAAGGAAAAAAGATGAATGGCTAGATTATATTTTCATCTTTATATTTAAAATTTAAAAATTTAACCCATGTTCTTAATTGTGAACAATATTCCTCTGAACATAGTGGAGGTCCAGATTATGCATGGTTTGGGGTTGACAATGTCTGGTCCATGTGCGACTATTTATTTTAGCATGAGGGGATTCAATAATAGAGTGCAAAGAGATGGCAGATGGCAGCCCCCTCCTAGGGGGGTTATTAAGATTAATACTGATGGGTCTTCAAGAGGTAATCCTGGAAATGCTGGTATTGGTGGAGTGGGACGTGATTGTAGTGGTGTGGTATGTTTCTTTTTCTCATGTTTTTTTTTAAACATGGTGGAATCGGTAGCCGCCACGAATTCGGGCAGGCTGTCCAGCTTTTATGGCCGCCACAGTATTCTGCGTTGTCCGTCACGGAAGCCGCCACACAGATCTTCGCACAGTCCACCCCTATAATCGCCATGCCACAATCATTTTAAACCTTTTACGCCGCTGAAAGCACTAGGAAAGGGATTTTTCTCATGTTTTAAAGGAAGGTATACCAATAATTATATGGAAGCCCTTGTTGTTCTTTATGCATTGGAGCAAGGATATGCTTTGGGTTGGCAGTTGAATACTTGTAATCTTCTCGATGTTAATTGGAGGTTGGCAGGGGTGGTTAGGAAGATTCTTCGTTTTCGTTGTCATATGGAGTTTATCGCTTTTACTCATATTCCAAGGGAGTGGAATGGTGTTGTTGATTGTTTGGCTAAATGGGCCTCTGAATTTCAAGAAGGTTGGAGTGTTAGGGAGTGGCATCAGCTTCCTTCAGCGTGCTCTCAAACTCTTACTAGTTTATTGAAAGCTGATATGCCTAGATGAGGCAGTTTTGTTGTAATCTGATTCTTGACTCTTGTATGTTTTTCTGATTTCAATAAAAGTTTTACCCTCTTTTTTATCAAAAAAAAAAAAACATGTTTAGTAAGATGAGGTTACAAAACATTATTAAGAGCCTCACAGGGTTTTAATATAGTCACAAAACCTACAATGGTACAATGTTTATGGAACTTATTGTATGTAGCTAAGGAAATGAGAATAGAGGAAGATGAAACCTTGACACAATCTTAACAAAATATCAACAATGCATCCATAATTGACACCAAAAAAAAAAAAAAAAACACCAATTCATATATAAAACCCTAAAAGGATGTGTGCTGAATTAAATCCTATGAATCCAACAAAGATTCACCCAAAAATTTATAAAACAAAAACACACCATAGATATTGAAACAAACCCATCGAAATTTTTAAAATCACCACAAAGTCAAAAGCCACCCGTATATTTTAAAAAGCAAGGAGAAAAGACAAAATTAGAAATATATTTCAGTAACCCATAAAATTTTCATGTTAGTTACGTGAAACAAAATTTGATTACAATGAAACAAAATTATTATTTTTTTCATTTTTGTTTTAATTTACATGGTGGAATTGGTAGCCGCCACGAATTTGGGCAGGTTGTTCGGCTTTTATGGCCGCCACAGTATAATGTGTTGTCCACCTTGGAATCCGCCACACAATTCATCACGCAGTCCGCCTCAGAAGCCGCCACACAGTTCATTGTGTAGTCCGCCCCTATAACCACCATGCCACAATCATTTTAAACCTTTTACGTCGTTGAAAGTTCCAGGAAAGAGACAAGTGTTTAGTCCGACGAGGCCCAAAATTTGAACCTTGGACCTCCGCCCCCCTTTACTAGGTTTGGTCGTTCCAGGAAAGAGACAAGTGTTTAGTTTGACGAGGCCCGAGATTTGAACCTTGGACCTCCGCCCCCCTTTACTAGGTTTGGTCGAACCAATTGGTCTACACCTCGGACCTATTGAAACAAAATTCTAATAAGGAAATGTATGATAAGAATACTAGTACAAATATATAAGAGCTCTTTTTTAACAATAAAAAAATATGGTTGAAATAGCTAACCACTCAACATATTTAAAGAAAGAAATAATTAATGTTGGATTACAAAAGCAGTTTCAAACATTACAAGCATTAATAGTTTCTATTTTTATTAATGCATTTTAGTAGCTTGAAAAACGAAATATGGAGCAAGATTTTTCAAAATATCCAAGGCCCTTACAAAACATAAATTCTTGTTGAAGTACTATTTTACAAAAGTTCCTAGATATATGATTTGCTTGTAGAAGGTCAAGAGAGGAGCAAACATGCCTATAAAGACATTTAAAAGAAAACATGTTATAAGTCATAGAAAGTCAATGAAAAGCAAAAGAAACTACTCGATTTATTGGGGACTACCATGAGGTGACAAAAAAATATTGCAAGATTTGAAAATTTAGGTTGGGAAAAATGTTGACTTGCATAAAAATAGAAAATGGAGTAGTTTTGTTGTCGTGTTCTTTGAAACTAACCAAAAAATGATGACTCTAGAAGATACTAGAGATGGACATCTTAAATCTAGTTTAGTGGATATTCATAAGTATACACTTCATAAAATGATAAGCAAATTAAAATTTGAAAGGACAAATATTAACTGGAAGAGATAATATATTGTGAAATTGAAAGGACATAAAAGATGAATTCCTAGATTTTATTTTCATCTCCACTGAGATTATATTAAAATAAAAAATTAACCATGTTCTTAATCACGAACAACACATCCACTGCAACGAGGTTATAGAAAATGGCTATAGAACTTGACATGGTTAGAGAACAATTATAGAGCCTACAATGAGATGAGTTCATGGATCTTATTATGTGCAATGAGGAAAATGAGAACAAAAGGAGATGAAACCCTAATTGGGTTTTAGAACACTTTCTAAAAACATTCTAAAACATACATTCACCATAATCATATGTAAAATAATAGAAGATCCATATAAAGAGAGTAAAATAACAAAATAGAGGGATAAATATAAAGTAAAATAAGAATAAGGAGTGGGTTCCCATAGGCACCCCCTATGGTCTCGCTTAACACAAACTTATACAATGGGTTAGTCATTGGAGAGCATCTATGATGATACCTAATCCCCAATTAATTGCTACCCTCATGCCAGCATAACCTAAATTGAAGGTTAAATTACTACATATTAAATATATTAAACCCTTTAACCAAGTTTAACCATCTAGAGTGGTTTAAGAAATATTGCTAAGGGTAAATGCATCAAAACTGCTTGTAGGCTTACATATAAGAATCCTATAGACTTAATTAGAAAATGCTTGTAGACTTATATAGAAAGTATGATAGAGAATGACCATAGAATTAAAAAGAAAATACCCATATGATTGAATTAAAATTGCTTGTAGGATTAGTGTTAAATTGCAGAAAAATCTAATTCTTTATGCACCCACAATTTTGTTTCAATAAATTGGAGGAAAGGGGAAAATTCCCCTTTCAACCTCCATATTTAAGATGATTTTCTACTATCCTTACTAAATCTAATCCAATCTAAGCTAAATACAAAGATTAAATATGAAAATAAAAATGCATGAAAATAATTTGGAAGTTTGGGATGTGAGAGTTTAAAAATAAAATACAACCTTAACCATATCAAGGAGGGTGTGTAATCAATAAATACGTGAGAAAATAAAATAAATACAATGTATCCTACATGTATAAAATAAAATTAACAAGAAATGACAAGAGGACAAAAGGAAAGTGTCACAATTATGTTATATTCCACAATATGGGAGTGAAGTGCCAGTGATGGAAAACAAAGAGTCTTGCATAATCTTATTATTCCAAAATAAGCTACAACAATTATAACAGGGGACTCACAAAGTATAGCTTTTATTCTCTCAAGGCCAAAATATGATTACAATGGATCCCATAGATCCTATTTATAGAAAGAATTCACTCGAGTTACCTTAGGGAAGAAATTTCTACTTATTATAAAAAAAAATTTAGGAGCATATTTTGCAAAATGATGAACATCCAAAATGATGTACCTCCAAATGTTCAATGTCTCTAAATATACTCCAAAATGGCTTAGAAGACTTATAAAAGGTTAGTGGTGCCACTATGTGATAAAATTTTGCTTTCCAAAAATATTTGTTGGGATCTATGCGACAATGTCCCACTTTGCTTATTGACAAGCAATTCACTCTTGGAGTGGCGTGCTTCACTCTTGTTGAGGTAATCACACCTGCCTTGGTTGCCACTTTTATTCTATTGAGGCAATCACAAATCAAGACCTAATTCTACAAAACTAGCTTATAAGAAGCTCAAATTGGATAACAAGTTTTCAAAATATTATTGACCCCGAGGTATTAATCGAGTTACTACACTTTTGGAGACTCCATGGGGCACCAAGCTTGATTGGCAAGAGATCCTAATTCCTGCCTTTATCATTGGGTATGGAGTCTATAAAATTGGGATTCAAATATAAAATTATAAAATTTTGGTTCTCTTGGTCCTCTAATGGAAGCAACTTCAACAACTTCTACCATTCTATCAACTAATCATTGAAGACAACATCTATCAAGTAATCATTATGCGAATAGTTGGATCATAGAGTCTATAAGCTGTAAACTTTTTGTTTATATCATACAAATATGCAATAATAGTTGGATTATCTTGTGGAACCTCAAGAAGTTGTTTGTCACATTTGAAACCTTTAGCAATTTCTTCAATCTTTCAAAATTGCACATGTCATTTGCCAAATGTATGACCTTTTTCTGCAAAATCTACAAATAGGCTTCTTTGAGTTATTTTTGAAGAACTTTTATCCACCATTTTTTTGTTTCTATGAGGTAGTATTATATGGGGGTTCCTTGGAACTTCTTTTGAATTAGCCTTGTTAATTTGTGGACACTTGTCCATGCTAATATTGGAAATGTATTTATTCATATATAACTTAAGTTTTCTAGTTTTCTTCACTAAAAAGTAGAGGTTGGAAAAATATTTGATTTAAAAAAAGCGATGATTTTTTTTTGTATGAATGCCTTTACGAAGTTTACCCTTTAGATTTTCTCCAAATAAGATCTTCCAACTTGCACGTTCCACATGGCCTACCTTGCTTCATTGTGTTGTCATTAACCCAACCGTTACATTAGCAAATGACACTTCACTATCTATACTTTTAAAAGTGCACAACATGGATCCTAGTGAATGGGAATTCAATACTTGGTTTCTTTTAACCTGACATATATGCCAATAAAATAGGGGCCATGAGTTGACAATGTACCATATGAACCATATGGCTTGCCACATCAAGTATTTTGGTGCATTGCCATGTATTGCATTTAAGTTGACTTGAGGAAGTAACACATATTGTAGTGTTGGCTATCCAACTAAATATTCTTGTCATGCAAGAATGTTTTGGTGCTTTGACTCCCAAAAACTTTGAAAATACCCCTAATTTTTTATCTCCTCCTATAAAAACAAGCCTACAAATTTGGTTAACAAAACATATAAAACTAGGCCCCCTCAAGTTTTTGCACATATTCGAAAAACGAAAATGTTTTTCAAAATTTGTTTGTAGCTTTTTCATCTAAGGCTTTTTGAATGCCATGCCCAAAGCTATATGAAGCTAAAATGCATTGCTTGAAATCCTTATGTTCAAATCTTGGAGGAAAGTACAATGTAAGAGGTTATGCCTAACAATCTCACAAAGGATTATCAAAGACCTCTAATACCTTAAACTGCTTACGAACCTTGGGTTTTGAAGATTAAGTTATAGAAAACTTAAATGAACATCTTTCTCATTGCTATGCCCAAGATGGTATGAACTAGCTCAAATATTATACAATAAAAATATTTGTTATATGTTGAGAGATATTAAACTTGGTGTCTATCTCAAGCTATGCATTTTTCAAATTTAAACATATAAGATAAGCATCGTGTCAAACGCCATCCGTTTAGGACCCTTGACAAGGAAGACAACATAGTCGGACTTGCTGGTTTAATGCCTAACATTGTTGGTGTTATGACTATGCATGGTTAAGATGTAATGGTTGGTTAAGATTATTTCTTTGACGTTGTCATGTCTTTAAGGTTTTGCAGGGCTAACCATATTGCAGGCGGACAATATCGAGATATCAATCTAACAATAGCTTTGACGTCATCTTTAATCGATCAAAAAAGTAGTTGAATAATGACAACCCTTGCAATGGTCTTAAGTTAAATTTACTACCCATCTATGATGGCAGGTTACGATTTGAATCCGCCTTGATGATGATCTCAATTTTTTTAGCAAAAAAAGTTGGTAAACGTTGTCTTATGCGTATAATGATTTTACCAAAACATATATCCATTGCAATTTTAAACTAGCAATCTAATATTTTAGATTGTTTATACTTTTAATTTGTTCGGCTAAAAAAGTGATTAAAATTTGTTTTTATAGCCATGATGGCTGCATTTAAAGATGCCTAAGAGATGAATTTATCAAATGAGTTTTATACGTTCAAAAAGGTTGCTTTCTTGAAGAAAAAATTATTAAAAAAAAACTGCAATTATGAGAGTCTGCCCCTGCCTCCTTTAAAAACGGGCACATGTCTACAGGGGAGGATGGCTTGAGGAGGAAGCCAATATACCTAGGAGAAAAAGAGAAACGGAAAAAAAAAAAAAGGAGGAGAAAATTATTAGACCCTGAAAAGGAGGAGAAGATTTGGGGGAGGCTGGGAAGCGGAGGTTCGCGAGAGGAAGCTCAGATCCCCTTTATCGTGAATTTAGTGGCAGCTGGTTTGTTTTCTTTGTGTTCGGCTTGAGGCCCTGTAGTTTCTCTTTTTAAAATAATGGCCTTTAGTTTCTTTTTGAATTAATGGCCTGTAGGTTCTCTTTTAAAATAATGGCCTTTAGTTTCTTTTTGAATGAATGGCCTGTAGGTTCTCTTTTAAAATAATGGCCTGTAGTTTCTTTTTTGAAATAATGGCTTGTAGCTTCTTTTTAATTTAGTGGCCTGTAGTTTCTGTTTTGAAATAATAGGCTATAGGTTCTCTGTATTTCTTTTTAATTTAGTGGCCTGTAGTTTCTGTTTTGAAATAATAGGCTGTAGGTTCTCTGTATCCACGTGAGTGTGGTTTTCCAGTAAGAATACGGTTTACATGATGTGATATAGGTTCAATTTCCAAGATAAATATGTAAAAAAAGTATTACTAAAAAATAATGGATATACTAAAAAAGTATTGTGCTCTACATATATTGTGGAGAAGGTATACCTCTGCTTCAGACGTTTCAAGCATTACAAAGATTATTGGGGCAGATTTATACATCATTATGTACTTCGAAGAGTGAATTTTGATCCACATTTATACCTTGATTTCTACTTCAATTCTAGCTATATCCTGAACAACATATACTTTTGTATAATAGTGCAGTTTACAAAAAAATGTTTTGAGAACAGATAGTAATAATGAATTAAAAGTCAACATTGCTAAATGACATATGTTAATGTATGAGCCTCTAAGGAGATTGTTTTTTTTTTAATATAAATATAACAACTCCTATGTAGATAATTTGAAATATAATAATGCCTTTGGTTTTGAGGGTAATTGAATAATGCCCCTTCCTTATAATATAAGGATGAATGAATCATATTAACGGCTTAGTTATGGATGGATGAATAAACAGTAATGACCAAGGGATTGATTTGATGTAGAATTGTTAGAATTAAATTAATGGCTTATTCCGTTTATGAATTAATGGATAAACCTTGTAGTCAAAGGAATTGACTTTAACTTGTAGTGTAGGAGTTGATTGCCTTAAATTGATGGTTTAATCAATCCTTGAGCTGATGAATGGCTACTTAGTAGCATGAGCCTCCTTAGTCAAAGGAATTAACTTGTAGTGTAGGAGTTGATTGCCTTAAATTGATGGTTTAATCAATCCTTGAGCTGATGAATGGCTACGTAGTAGCATGAGCCCCCTTTTGTTGCACTAAAAAGACAATGGAAAATATTTTATTTAATTAGTGGAAGTTCTATCTCTATGCGTGAAACAAAGAGTGATTTATGTTTTATTTAATTAATAGAAAGCCCAGTTTTATGTTAAAATATAGGCTGAATTATATTTTATTTAAATAGGAGAAGGCCTATTTGTTTGTTTAAAATATAGACTGAATTATATTTTATTTAATTAGAAGAAGGTTTATTTGTTTATTTAAAATACAAATTGAATTATATTTTTTATTGCTACATTGATTGTATTTACAAAACGGGTTTTGAAAGGGCCCCAAAACCTTCTTACAAAATAGCTTGTGTAGCCATGCGTTGGAACAACATTATAGCAGCGGGTCTACCCACAGTTACAAAAATCCTCCTACCCACGGAAGAGGAATCTCTAAACCAACTTTGAACCATACACTCCGACAGACAAAAAGAACCGCACACCCCAACAGACATGAACCCGACTGAACCATCTGGGCCAAAAACTACAGACCCTACAGATATCTGACTAGCCCACAAAACCAGAGATGCAGACGAAGATGCAGCAAAAAAACCCCACCAGGGTCCCACCCTTGTCAGTTCTTACCGTCATCCTTCCTCGATGCAGCGTACTAAGCCAGAATCTTGGAGGCTTCCTGCAATTGTTTGATAGACATGTTGATTGTTGATGCCACCAATTGAAGCAGCAACTAGGACCGCGAGTCCTCCCTGTCACTCTCAGACTCCGAAATGACCTGGGTTGAGGAAGAAGACACCTCCAACTTGGGTTTCTTGAGTCTGACGGAGGATCTGCCTACCCGAGGAGTTTGGGATTTTAGTCCCTTGTTTCCTTTGTTCACTGCGTCTGGCATTTCGGGTTGGGGTAGGCTTGGGGCGCCCGCCAGCTTGACTAGGGCCCTTAGGGGACTCCTGAAAGGGGTAAGGGGGATTCTCATGAGGGGGTTGGGCAGCCACGGGTTGGATATTCTGGACAGGAGGCTGGTGGGCCAGTGCGTGTTTGTAAATGATTGCAAGGAGCCCTTGGTGCCTGGGACGCCCGCCCGAATTTTGGCATTTCTCTAGGGTAAGGGTGAGGGAATACATGAGGTAGTCAGGGACGCAGACATGTTTCCCATCCCGAAGGTGGTTAATGAAGGCCATATGAAAGCTGCATAGGGGTTTGATCGGGTCGTCACAGGTAATGTATTGCATTATGGGCACAATGGCATGTATCCACGAGGTTGGGAGGGAAGACACATGCAACATAGATTTGTCCCAGCCGAGGCTCTTCTCCTTGTCAGGGAATTGCTGTCTCTTCCTCCCAATTGTGCTTGTCGCGTCTAATAAGGCGACCAATCAGAGGGAGTCCGATGACTGCTGCCAGCAAGTTGGTAGTAACCATGAAGTGGAACCCTTGGACAGTGACTTCGCCTTGGTTCCAGGAACAGACAAAATCATCAGTGATGGGATCTTCAGCTCCGATAAATTTCTCTAGAAACGGGGTAAAACCCTTGGCATCCATAAAGGTTTTGGCATTGGAACTAAGCTGCAGAAGGGTTGGTTCAGTGTAAGCCATGCTTGGAGCAGGGGGTTGAGGCGGAGGGCCTTGGTGGGGAAGATACAAGGGCCAAGATTGGACACTGACACAACAGATAGGGTGAGGGCAGTCCAACCAACAAGGAGATGGGAATGAGACTTCTATGAAATAAACCGAACAGTATTTCATTATTGAAGCAACATTTAAATAATACATTTGCAGCTTAAAATAAACCCGGAGGTTGTGGAACCACCCGAGGTAAAAATAGAGATTGTTATAGAAAATAACAATACGCCTAAATAAACCTAAATAATGAAATAAATAAGATATCAATATGATATGCTAACATCCCCCCTTATTACATTATTTATGTAATTGAAGAACTACTAATATCCCCCCTGATTACATCATTTGGTAATACAAAGAGAGCTGCGAAACAATTCAAATTTGACACGTGCAAGTGCCTTAGTGAAAATGTCTACAACTTGAGCATTGGTGGGAATGTGCTGAAGCTGAATTCGGTGCCTTGGAACTTTGTCTCGAATGAAGTGACATTGTGTGTCAATGTGCTTGGTTCTTTCATGATGTACTGGATTCTTGACAAGATTCAAAACACCCATGTTGTCGCAGAACAAGTGTATTGGAGATTTTGATGGAAGACCCATACTTGTGAGGATGCGACGCAACCATATCACTTCGCACACAACTTCACGTGCGGCGCGATATTCTGCCTCTGTTGATGAAATAGCAACCACCTGTTGCTTCTTGCCGTGCCAAGAGACAGGACCAGATCCAAGATGAAACAAATATCCTGAAGTTGATTTATGGTCATCATATGATCCGGCATAGTCGGAGTCCGTGTATCCCCGTAAGAAGAATTTGTTGTTCCTCTTATATTCTAGGCCATATTCCATTGTGCCACGGACATAGTGAAGAACGCGCTTTGTTGCTTTCCAGTGTGTAGTCTTAGGCTCCCGCATGAACCTCGAAAGATAGTTGACAACAAATACGATATCTGGCCTAGTGTTGGTCAGATATATGAGACTCCCAATCAATTGGCGATAGAGAGTACCATCTACCTGAGGTGAATCATCATATCGCGATAACTGAATTCCCGTTTCCATCGGAGTTGACATTGGCTTGCAATCAGCTCATGCGATATTTTTCCAATAGGGTCTTGGCATATTTTTTCCGAGACACTTTGATGTAGTGCTCCTTGTCGGCCGACTTCCGTACCAAGACAATAATGGAGAAGTCCGAGATCCGACATCTCAAAATATTGACACAAGTCTCTTTTGACAAGTAGAAATCATTGTTTCCGAACTCCTTGTAATGAGCAGATCATCAACATAGAGTACAAGCAACACTATTTCAGAACCCTGTTTCTTAAAATAGAGGTTTGCATCTGACGGACATCTCTTAAAACCATGCCGCAAAAGGTTATGATCCATTTTTATATACCAAGCCCGAGGGGCTTGTTTCAAACCATATAAGGATTTTACCAATCTGCAAACTTTCTGCTGTTGGCCTTCCACTTCAAATCCTTCCGGTTGAGTCATGTAGACTTCTTCTTGGAGATCACCATTTAGAAAAGCACTCTTGACATCCATTTGGTGTACTTTCCACCCATATTGCGCTGCCATAGCACAAAGAACTCGAATGGTTGTCATCCGAGCAAGTAGGTGCAAAAGTTTCCTCATAGTCAATGCCTTCTCTTTGAGCATAGCCCTTTGCAACAAGTCAGGCCTTATGCTTATCTATTGTACCATATGCCTTATACTTCACTTTATACACCCATTTGCAGCCTATGGGCTTCTTTCCGTATGGCAGATCGACAAGCTTCCAAGTTTTGTTTTTCATCAAAGACTTATACTCGCATCCATAGCAGACCTTCCACTAAGGCTCACCAAGAGCAACTTGCACTGATGCGGGTTCAAGATCGTCTATGGAAGACATAAATACCCTATCACTATCAATATCCATATCTTCTGTATCTCTCTCTGGATCTACAGAAAGTTCCTCAAAAGATTGACACAACTCATCAACCCCAAGTATTCTCTGTTGCAGCCTTTCTCCCATCGAGCCATGCCGCGAGTACGAGGCCTATCCAATGTCAAATCTGGTGGAGTGGATAGCTTAGAGTCTTTGATTGTATTTGTATACCACTTTGGATTCTTCTTCTGAGGTGTTGAAGAAGATGAAGACGGACCTCCAACTTTTGATGAAGGAGATTTATCAACCTTAGGTTCCACAAGGTCTAGGTATACATCTGATGTGGGTTCTGATGTGAAAGCCTCATCAAAAACTACATCTCTATTGATGTGTATCTTCTTGGTTAAGGGATCAATCAAACGATAACCCTTAGAGTGCTCATCATACCCAAGAAGAATACACTTCAATGTCTTCTCATCTAGCTTCTTCCTTTTCTCTTTTGGTATGTGCATGAAAGCTTTACATCCAAAAATGCGTAGATGAGAAATGGAGGGTTTCCTACCACTCCATGCTTCCCGTGGAGTCATTCCTTGTAGAGCCTTTGTGGGTGCCCTATTCAACATATATACTGCTGTGGTGACAACTTCTGCCCAATATAGTTGCTCAATACTAGCTCCTGTGAGCATGCAACAAACCATTTCCATGATGGAACGATTCCTCCTTTCAAGCAACTCTATTTTGCTGAGGAGTATAGGCAGTAGTTAACTGTCGTGTGATCCCATTTTCTTTCAAGAACTCAGAGAATTCTTTAGAGGTGAACTCCCCCCTCGATCTGAGCGGAGGGTCTTTATAGAAGTCCCTGACTCCTTTTCAACAGATTTCTTGAATTGCCGAAAGAAGCCAAATGCTTCAGATTTCAGTTGAAGAAAGAATACCCACATCTTTCGTGAGTAATCATCTACGAATAACTGAAAATACCTCTTACCCCCATAACTGTTGGGAGTGAAGGGACCGCACAGATCGGTGTGAATCAACTCCAGAGGTTTCTTTGCTCTTGTAGAGCTCCTTTCAAAAGGCACTCTATGCTGCTTTCCTGCCAAGCAATCAGAGCAAACCGGTAAAGTGGTAGAAAGGGAAGGAAGACCTTTTACCATTTCATACTTACTTAACTCAAGTAAGTAACCATAACTCAAATGTCCATATCTCTTGTGCCATAGGGAAGTTGCCTCCTTTGTAGAGACCGTCATGGCAACATGTGGAGTAGAGATAGCATCTAAGGCAAATAAGCCATGCTTATATGAAGCAGTGGCAATGTTCTTACCCCTCCCGGTAATAGAACAACACTTCTTGCCTCCCTCAACACTAAAGTTCACAACCATATCTTTGTCCAGAATTTGTGTGACTGACAACAAATTGTTTGCCAATCCTGGAACATAGAGAACTTTGTCAATCCGACACTTGCCATCGGGAAGAGTGACTCGAAACAAGTACCTTCTCCCCGAACCTTGTAGGTTTTATCATCAACAATAGTGACAGGTTTGCCCTCTTTGGCCTCAAAAGACTCAAACCACAATTTGTCACTCGTCATGTGCTTACCGGCTCCGTAATCAACATACCGGATAGGATCCGTCTCGCTTGGACACTGTGGTAGTCATGAGAACTTTGTGGGCTCTCTCGTAATCCGTGTCGATTCTTCAACAACAACATTCACTTGTTGTTTGTTCTTTTGTGGTTTGTTCCGGCCTTTCTGTTTTGATTGTTTATTCTTATGCCAACATCTCTTTGTATCATGACCTTCTTTGTCACGGATCTTGCAATATCGCTTTTTCTCGTTGAGGTTGTTGAGTTTGTTTCCCTTTTGAATCCTTTTGTGAATTCCCTCCCTTCTGAAAATTACCCTTCTTCTGGTTCTACCCTTTCCTGTTGATGTAGAGGGCAGTGTTAGAAGAATCATCTCGCTGTAGTTGGCGTGCCTCCTCCTCTTGAAGCATATTAACCAATTCTACAAAAGTAACTTTCCGTTGTGACACCTGAAGGGAAGTGATCAACACCCGATAAGAATCAGGTAAAGCTCTCAATACAATTGAGGTAAGGAGCTTATCATCAACTGGTTCTCCTAAAGAATTCAACTTTGCTTTCAATTCAGACACTCGCAAAGAAAAAATTTAACTGCCTCCCCTGCTTCATGCTTAGACTATGTAATTGAGATTGAAGAAATAGAATAGTGGAATCATTCTTTCCCTCATATATAGTATTAAGGGCATCCCATGCCTCTTTACTATTTTCACAGTCAGCAATATGGGGTTGAACTTCATCAGCCACAACAAGCAAAATGAGCACCTTTGCTTTGTTGTCTAGCTTGTCAAAGTCTTTTTGAGCAAGAGATGGAGTCGTAGCACCAACGAGCAGATGAAGGTCTTGTTGTTGTTCCGGATACAACATCCCATAAGTCATCCATGACTAGGATAGACTTCATCTTGTTTTTCCATGGTGTGTAATTAGGACCTTTCAACAACTGATGAGAATCAGTCATTAATTTTGCAGACATGGTGAAGGTTCCTTATAACACCAATTGGTCCCCCTTTCGATATACCTTTTGCTAGGCCGTTATACCGTACAAAATACCCGCCCTTACGTGAGGGAAACTATAGGTATTTAGAAAGATAAAAAAAATCACCCGCCCTTACGTGAGGGAAACTATAGGTAATTTTTAGAGATCATACGATACGTGGAACTTAAGCAGTATTGAAAGGGAATAGTCTTGTTGATGGCACCTACCATAGAAAGTTTGTAATCCTCATGCGTGGGGCGTAACTTCCCCTAAACACTTTGGATTTCAGAACTTTCGTCAGGATTTACGCCTAAACACAAGAACTATTAGGGTAATGGATGGAGTAAAAAAATGCAAAATGGCAAACTTATCTCTCCCCGACGATTTATAGAGAACAAGCTCAGACGTTGTTTTGGCAACTATATTAGGCGGCGGATACAGTAGCGCAATCACGACAACTTTACCTGTAAGTGCTGGACAGAGGTATCACAAATACCGAACGTTGTAGTGCAATAAATTGCACGGATGGGTTTTAATTATTCCGGGGACTTAGGAGTGAATTTCATTTTAACTTTTAATGTTATAGTGCAAAAAATGAAATATGCAACATACAAGATAAAAGTGCCCACAGAAATAACCCACTAGGTGTTGGGCGCGTGATTAAAATAAAATCACGCGCAGGGGGGGGAGGGAGGGAGGGAGTGGCGTGAGGAAAGAAAAAAAACGCACAGGAGGTGCGCAGCGCAGGTGGGGAGGGGGTGGTTCTGAGTGTTTTTTTTTTTTAAAGATGCGTGCTCAGCAAAAAAACACGCACAGACTAGCGCTGAGAAAAAAAAATTCCTAGACCAGTACTGGGAAAAAAAATTCCCAGACCAGCAAGCTTCCGCTTCCTCCAAAAAAAAAACTACTTTTCTCCAGGAAAGACCAGCTCCAAAAAAAATGTCAAGTCCTCTCTCTCTCTCACCCTTCTGGCTCTGATGCCATCTGAAATAAACCGAACGGTATTTCATTATTGAAGCAACATTTAAATAATACATTTGCAGCTTAAAATAAACCCGGAGGTTGTGGAACCACCCAAGGTAAAAATAGAGATTGTTATAGAAAATAACAATACGCGTAAATAGACTTATAAAAAGAGGATGGCGACGTGACAAGGAATCCGGACAAGGCGGGTTGGGAGTGGACGCTAAAACGATGAGTAGCCACTTGGATTGGCTCGTGTGATGGATTGGGAATGGGTGAGCCATAAATTATGAGAGCGAGCGGGTCGGCATTGTCTCGCTTCAAAATTAGCTTATCGAGACATGCCCGACGATCAAAGTCCCTGCTCAAAAACATGCGAAGGGAAAAATGGAGATGAGGGGGAGGGATGCGAACCGCTTGAGATGGACTTCGGCCCTGGCACCATGCATCAGGAATGTCGGAGGGCCAGACATGCTTCTCAAGCTTTTTGCATTTACCCACGTCACTTGGATAACCCTTAGCCTTGATGACCTGGAAAACAATAGCCTGGTTGGTACACGTGCCATAGCCGTTGGTTTTGGAGAACCACCATGGCTTGTCTTTACATGGAGAGTGGGCTAAATCCCATGATTTGCCTCTCACGTTCTTGAGCTTCGAAACTGACATGATCCACATGTGAGTATTGTCCAGATTACGATGTAGAACTCGAGGAGGGCCTGCAACCGTGATGGGTGCCCCTGGAGTAAGCTGAGAAATTCTTAGGACCTTGGAACTTGTCAAGTTGACTTGTGTCCCTTTCTTGCCATGTCGCATTAGAAATGACCTGAGGAAAGTCCTCCCTCCAGATTCTGAGCCCGTTGGTGGAAGTTGCCAGATTGGCCGCGAGGTCAGCTACCTGATTGGCTTCCCTGTATATATGGCGAATAGTTGCTCTCGAGCGACTATGAAGGATCCTCCTAGATTCGAGGATAGTGTTGTAGACTTTCCACGATGAAGTCTTATCATTGGAAATATAATTTATGATTTTCAGGGAGTCGCCTTCAATAATTGCTTCCCCAGGGTCCTCTTGGAGCAGCAACAACCCCATATCTAGAGCCCTAGCTTCTGCATAGTTGTTGGATTGGTGTCCTAGGAACTCTGCATAGGCCAATATTAAATTGCCTTGATGGTCTCTGATGACCCCTCCCACCCCAGCCTTGCCTAGATTTCCCTTGGAATCCCCATCAAAATTCAACTTGATCCATTCTTCCGGAGGCGGACTCCATTTGGCATTGGTTCTGGGATTTGGCCTTGGCTGAGCATCAGAATCCTCCGTGGTGATCCCGAGGGATTTGAGGATGGCTTTTTAGAGGCCGATGGAGGAGACGCTGGACAGGGGATAAGCCGAGAGTTTTCAATAGCGAAGGCTATGGACTTAGAAGCCACAGATAGGGGATCCCTGGGCGGGCCCAAAAAAGCCCTCCTATTTTGCTCTAGCCAGATTTGCCAAACAAGGTGGGGAAGGCAAAGGGACCACAGGGATCTAAGCCTGGGATTGTAAAATGGATTTGGCCACTGGGAGAAAAGGTTGACAATTGATTGGGGCTGGACCCACTGGATGTGGAAACTATTGAAGATGTGCCCAAAGGCTTCAGAGGAAAACCCACAAGTGCAGAAGATATGGTTTGTGTTCTCCCAGTTGGACAAGCACAGATAGCAGTGGTTGGGGATCATGAATCCTCTTTTGGTTAGGTTCTCGATCGTGAGGATCTTGTTTTGGATGGTCGTCCACACAAAAAAACTGATCTTGGGGATGAGCTTTGCCTTCCAAACGAGGTTGAAAGGGATGCTTGGCATCGAGGCCGGATTTAGAAGAGAATAGGCCGATTTGATCGAGAAGGATCCACTATCGGTTCCTCTCCAGATAGGTCTATCTTCAGCTTCTTTCGACGGGATGGTGATCGCTTGGAGAAGGCTGGATAGCGCAGCAGCTTGATCAGGAAGACTGTCCACCTCAATGGTTCTCCACCTCGGCCTTCCCGCAAGGCGGGCTATGAAATTGGCCACTTTGCTCCCTAGGGTGCCATCGGTGAAGGGTTTCAGGGCCATCAACTCTTTGTTTTTGCTTAAAGGATCCTCTTGCATCCATCGGTCTTGCCAAAAATCAATAGTGTTCCCGTTGCCTAGGATCCATCCACTACCTTTCTGAATGAGGTTTCTGGTCTGGATAATGGACTTCCAAAACGCCAAACCATTCCGGGGTCCTTGGTCATCTAGGAACATGTGGTTCTGCAAGTATTTCTTCTTGACAATATCAATCCATTCTGAGCTATTGTTGGAGTAGATCTTCCAAGCATGTTTGGCCAGGAGGGCCAGATTCATGAGAGCTACTTTCCTGAGCCCAATGCCCCCATTGTTCTTATTTTGGCATACCCTATCCCAAGCCACCAGGGGAATTCTCTTTTTGTCTTCGCTCCCCGACCATAGGAATCTCTTTTGGATCTGCTCGATCTTGGAACTCACCGATGCTGGGATCCTGAAGATAGATAGAAAGTACACCGGGATACTTTGGAGGTAGGCCGACGTGAGGGTGGCTTTCGCTGCCTGGGAGAGGAGATGGCCTTTCCAGGAGGCTAACTTTTTTTGGATTCTATCGATGACGATGTTCCACATGGGGGCGATGGGGTTGCCAGTGAAAAGAGGGAGCCCAAGGTAGGTCGTGGGTAGATTTTTAGAAGAACAACCCAGGATCCTGGTGATTTTAACCTGGTGGGAGAGGGGAGTGCAGAGGAAATAGATTTTACTTTTGAGGAAATTGATCTTCTGCCTTACCGCTTCCTCGTAGAGGTGCAAGATGTGCTTGATGGTTCTAGCTTGGGGGATTGAGGTTGTGGTGGCTAGGATGGTGTCATCTACAAACTACTGGTGAGTGACTGGAGGGAGCCTAGTAGCAGTTCTGATCCCCGAGATGAGACCTCTCCTTGCTACACTTTTGATGGACCTACCCAAAGCTTCGGCCAGGATGATGAACAAGATGGGGGACAGGGGGTCTCCTTGCCTTAGGCCTCTCGAGCTGGGAAAGAACCCAACGGGGGATCCATTGACAAGGACAGAGAACTAGGATGAGGATATGCACTTATTTATGAGTCCGACCCAGCTCGGGTGGAAGCCAAACTTGAGGAAGATGTCGGTCAAGAACTCCCATCGGACCCTATCAAAGGCCTTGTTCATGTCCAGCTTGAGAAGGAGAACTGGTTTCTTGGCTAGGGTGGCGGAGTGGAGGGCCTCATGAATGGTAATGACTCCGTTAGTAATGATCCTTCTTTTAACTGAACTTCCTTGGCACATGTCAATAATGAGGGGGAGGATTGATTTGAGCCTGTTGGCTAGAGCTTTGGTCAGGATCTTATAGAGGACATTGTAGAGGCTGATGGGTCGAAAGTCAGACAGAGACTTGCAGGTCGAGACTTTAGGGACCAGAGTAATGAAGGTTGAATTGATCCCACGGGGAATGGATTTGGACATCTGGAGATCCCTGACTGCTGTGCATACCTCAGTCCCGATCAGGTCCCAAAAGGCTTGATAGAAATGGGGGGAAACCCATCTAGGCTAGGGGCCTTGTCCAGCTGCATGGAGAAGAGGGCCCCTTTGATCTCATCCACTGAGAGAGGGTTGGTAAGCATTTCATTGGTGGAATCAGAAATGGAGTGGGGGATGTTGGCCAGGAGAGCCTCCGCATCTTGGGGGGACTCTGGGGTGGAAGTTCCCAAGAGGGACTAAAAAAAGTTGATAGCTTCATCCCTAATCTCCAAAATATCATTGGTGACCCTTCCATTGGAACAAGTGAGATCTGTGATTTTGTTGGAGCTCCTGTTTCTCAGTGTGGATGCATGAAAGAACTTGGTATTTGAGTCACCATCCTTGAGCCACAGGGCTCGTGACTTCTACCGCCAGTAGGTTTCTTCTCTGGCCAGGATGTTGTGGTACTCAGCTAGGAGTTGCCTCTCCTCCATTCTAGTATTGCTATCATGGTTGCCTTCCTGGATTTGTTGTTCTACGACTTCCAACTTCTCTTTGATCACCCACTTTTTTTCAAAAATATTGCCAAAAATATCTTTGTTCCAAGTTCTGAGTTGTCCTTTGATGAATCTGAGTTTTTGGTATAGTCGTCCTGACGGGGATCCTTGGAAAGGTTGTTGCCACCACTGGGACACCTGGTTCTTGAAATCTGGGTGGTGAAACCACATTGACTCAAAGCGGAAGGGGCTCTTGAAGGATGGGGCTTTGGCACTTTCAAACAACAGGGGGCTATGATCCGAGCCTATTCTGGGAAGGGAACAGAGGGTGGCATCCCCAAAGATAGGGATGGCTTCACGAGAGAGGAGGACTCTATCCAGCTTCACTTGAATGAGATTGGTGCCAGATCTTCTGTTGCTCCATGTGTACTTGGCTCCTTTTAGCTGAACATCCATCAGTTCATTCACATCTATGAATTCATCGAATTCCTCCATGCTTCTAGTGTCCACCATGTTGCCCCCATGCTTATCATATGGGAATAAGGGATAGTTGAAATCTCCTACTAGGATCCAGGGGATTGTTTCAAAAGAGCTCCTCATGCGGCTGATTAAATTCCACAACGCGGCTCTCTCTAGGGGGTTGTTAGGGGCATAGATACTAGACAAAATCCACATCTTGTTGTTGATTTTGCAATGGAACAACAAATTGATAATCCTATTGGAGGACGAGATCAACCTTCCTTCCACTTTGGCTGGATCCCACATGCATAGCAGACCGTCAGAAGTTCCTTGGGTGGGAACGAAAACAAATTCACTTTTGGGCCATATAGCTTTGGCAGCTATAGGAGAGGACATTTCATTCACCTTGGTTTCTTGAAGGATGAAGATAGTGGGGCAATGTTCTTTTCTGAGGTCAGCAACTATCCGTCTCTTGGGGGCAGCATTGAGCCCTCTCACATTCCAAGTGAGGACCTTCATTTCAAACTTTTAGGGGGTTTTTTGCCTCCCTTTCCTTGTTGTAGGGGAGGTTTGGGATTCTTTGGTTCTTCTCTTATCAAATTGAGGTGGTCGGCTAGCAGGGTGGATTGGGAGCCATTGGCTATATCGTCCATTGCTTCTTTTCTTCTCTGCTCCGCCAGGGATGGCCTTCCTCTTTTCTTCTCACTCCCAAAATCAATGTGGGATGTTCTGCTTTGGGTTTTCTTTGGACTGAAGCTTTTAGATCGAGCCTGGGAAGGGATCGGGTTGCCTTCATCCTCACTATCGGTATGAATGGATGCTAGGTCAGAGTTCTGAGGTTGGATGGAAGGCCCAGACTTGGATGGGGATCCTGGGGGATCCGACTCAGCTAGATCAACCTAGGGAAAAAAGGGGGAGGGGGTTTTGGCCATAGGGGGATCCACAAGACCCTTAGAAGAAAACTCAGTGGGGATAACTGAATGACATACCTGATCCATACCCATGGATGGAGGGGGGTCGACGATGCTTTTGCCTTTGTTCATCGGTGAGTCAACCCTTCCTTGAGCAGCCTCTTGGTTTGCATGCATTGCAGGACCATCCTGGTTTGCGTGCACTATGGGACCATCCTGCAGGACCATCCTTCCTGGGGATGGGATGTTTTTTGAGGATGTTGGTATTTCGAGGAGGGAACCGATTTTGGGGCTTGAGTGACACCTTTGGATCAGAGGAGTTGTCAGCTTCACCCACCCTGGGTTGGTTGGAAAGAGGGCACTAGTTTTTGAGGTGGCCTTGCATGTTGCATTGGGCACAAAAGGCTGGTTTGTTCTCGTATTCAAGGGGTTGGTGCCACCTGAAGGATCCCGAAACTAGGTTTACAAAGGAAGGGAGTTCCCTCTCCAGATTGGTGTTCACACAGATGCGGGCATGAACCATTCTGGATCCTGCTTTGGTTGTCGAGTCGACAACCACCAACTCTCCAACTGCCCTAGCAATGGCTTTCAGGACGTCCTCTTGCCACAGGTGAAAGGGTAAGTCTGGGATGCGAATCCAAACTGGTGCATAGTTGATATTTTGAGTATTAGGGTTGAAATCTGCTGCCCATCGCCTGAGGAAGAGGCTTCTACCTAGGAACCAGGGTCCTGTTAGAATCTGATTTGCATCGTCATGGTTGCCGAGTTTAATGATAAAGAACCCCTGGGAAAGGGCTATGATTTCCATATTCCTTGAAGTTTTCCATTTGGAAAAGGCCCATCGTCTTATGGTCTCCATGTCTGGTCGTCCTCCCACAAATTTGCCGATTAGGGAAAAGGATGCTTTGGAAACATAGGAGGAAAAAACCTCTTCGGGGAATACGATGTCTGCCCCGACTTGGGTTAGGTGGGCTCCTGAAAGAGTTGGTGCGCTTCACTCGCCGTTGATAACCTGAGCGTAGGATGCCGTACCTGGTCGGATGGGCCCCTCAGCTGTGCCTTTGTCAGGGGGTACTTTGTCTTGAGGGCCCTCTGGACGGATCCCGAGGGACTCTGAATCCCCATTACCTGCACCGGTCTTACCTGGGCCTGCTCTACCATTTGTTGATCCGCCCGGACGGATCCCGCCATCGCCTTCGCCTCTTGCTGCTCCTATGGCTGTCGCCATTCAACCACCCTCGCATTGATAGAAGATCAGACTGAATTATATTTTTATTTAATAGATGGTGTTCTATTTGTTTGTTTAAAATATAGACTGAATTATATTTTATTTAATTAGAGGAACTAATTGTATGTTTAAAATATAGATTGAATTATAGTTTATTTCATTTGATTGAAGGAAGGCCCTTTTGTTGTTAAAACATAGATGGGATCATGTTTTGTTTAAGGAAATAGACATTAGTGAATAATGTGCCTTATTTAAATTAATGTGATGAAATGTGCTAGTGGGTAGTTTATTCACAAGATTGAATTATGCACAAGAAGATAATATATTTATTTGAATTGATGGGTTGAGGTATATTTGTAGATAATATGATCCATGTGTAGGAATGCATAATGGAAGATGCTTTCCTTTTGATTGGACGAGTTGAATTGTCTTGCAGATAATATATTTTGTTGGCTAGAAATACATTAGTGGATGATGTATATCCCTTAATTTGATGGGTTGTAATATGTTAGTGGATAACATGCTTTCTAGATTAGAAGTACGTTAGTGGGTATGGTATTTTATTTGATACAAGATGATTTATTACATGAGTAAAAGATATACATTAGGGGATATTGTATCTCTTGGGAACTAATTGTGATAGATGTGGATTAGAAGATTGTATTTATGTTGATAGCATAATGTATGCCATGATACAATATTGGGGTACCTTGAGGAGGTTCCTGTCCTACTTGATAGGCTTGCATAGGAACTCATTGAGAAGATTTTGGGGTCCTTTCTAATGAATTGATATATGCAATCCTTTGGTTGATGTGTGACCACTTGAACTTTTGGGTGGAGATGTTCTCTTGAGTTGGACCACGAAAGAAGATATACTTGGGAGGATGAACACGGAGTCCATCACATGGAATTATGGGGTTCTTGTGCAATTTTGTAGAATGAATTAAAGGACCTATTCATGCATTTGGAAGCATAGAAACTATGGGATTCCTATGTTGCTACATTGATGTATGTTTCAAAAGGAATTATGAGATTTATTTCACATGATTGTATTGAAAGCTATTGAATTAATAAAATGAAAGAGATTTTTTGAAGCTTGGTTTATTTTTCATGAAGGTTTCCAAGATATATGATGTGTCATATGTGCTTAATGACTATTGCTATTTCATGATCTCGTTTCTTTATGCTTTTAAAATTAACATGTTATAGAATGATTGCTTCAGTTTTATGGAAGATGATCATGTTTGTGAATCTATTAGGTAATACATGTGAATGACATTTATGTTCCTCGTTAAGCACCATAATCATGCTTGATCTAATTAGTTTAGAAGGAATTGTAGAGAGAAAGAAAGAGAGGTGCCCTATCCGTTATACGCTTAGTACATCTACGTAGATAGACTTACATATGGTGTAAGGATAAGCGCACCCTCTTGACAAACGAAGAGGGATAAACTAGCTCATTGTGAAGGTGAGACAAATGACTTATTTGCATTATGCTTAGTGCACTAGCATAGACGAACTTACGCAAGGTGGGGATATGTGGACCTTAATGAATATTAAAAAAAATCTCTCTCAAGTTGGGTTGGAAGTTTTTTGGGTTGTTGCATCAGGTAACAACCTAAAAATTCCAACCCAACTTGAAAGAGTAATTTTTTTTGGTTAATATTCAATATGAGTTTGTATAATCCCCACCTTGTGTAAGTCCGTCTACGTAGGTGCACTAAACATATTGCGGATTAGTCGTCATTCTCACTCTCTACAATTCCTTCTAATCTATTTGATCATAAACATCATTATAATGTTTAACAAGGAACATAAACACCAATCATAAGCATCATTATAATGTTTAACAAAGAATATAAATGTCATTCAAATGTGTTTTAAATAGATTCACAACCCATATTTATTAAGATTGAAACAACAATTTCATAACATTCTAAAGGCATAACAAAAAAAGTTTATGAAGTAACAATAATCAAACATATATGACACATTATATATCCTTGGAACCCTCATGAGGAATAAACCCAACATAAAAAGTATACCTTTATTTTTTCATAATTTTAATTTTTTTTGATACAACAATATAAAAGGGGTGAGTAATCCCTTTTGATATATCTATCAACATACGTGCATAGGAATTTTCACAATTTTTATGATTTCTAAGTCCTTAATACATGAATAGGTCTTTTAATTTATGTTACAATGCCATGAGAGAACCCCATAATTCCCTCGAATAGACTTTGCATTCAACCCCAAAGATATCTCCTCCCTTGGTATGAGCTCCATAGAACCTCACCTTCCTAAGAGTCTAATGTAAGTACATCCACTATCATAACGTATATATCAACTCATTAGAGAGGACTCCAAAATCCTCCCAATGAGTTCTTATGCAAACAATACTAGAAAGAGAAGACCTTTCTCCTCCTCAATCAACGTGTCTCGATAACACCATTACAATCTAATATGGATTAAATTATCTATCAATGCTTAATCACAACGAATTATAACAACTGCTAATACATATTTTCATAATCAATCCCAAGGAAAACATTAACTATAAATGTATTACTAACTTATGCAACATACTAGCCATTAACCTTTTCAACTCATCAAAATCAAGGAGATATCAATGAAATACATTATCTGCTAATGTATTTACATCCCTATAAATATACTAATCACTAATAAATTTCAGCTCACTAAACCAACAAAATACATTACCTAAAATGTATAATTTTCCTCACATAAAACATATTACCCGTTAATACATTTCATTTCATTTATTTTGACTAACATATATATTAACCACATCATAGATAAACCCTTTAATCTCCTTTATCTAACACCAAAAACAAATTATTTAATTCATCCTTCAACTACTTGGGTTATTCCTTTAGTCTAAGCAAGGGTCAACTAACCAATTATTACATAAAATGAACCATTAGGTTATCCATTTATTTAACTATTTATTTGATTGCCCGTTTAATCAACAATCTGTCTTGGTTAACCAAGAATCAACTATTCTTTTGGTTAATTCCTTACACAACTACTCATTTGGTCAACCAATTAGTCAGCTATTCATTTGATTGACCATTTAATCATTTATTCCTTAGTTGGCCTTTTAATCAACTATTCATCTGATTAACCCTTTAATCATCTCTATGATTTATTTTATTAATCGCAAATCAATTATTCATTTGGTTAGCTTTAAATAAATTATCTTTATTTTAAACAAAACGGGTATTCTTTTAAAACTAGCAATAGGATCACTCTTCTAGAGTTATCTAATAGGACCATTGCTTGCATTAAATCCTAAGCCATCCTTTAAACTAAATAATGGGTCATATATATAAAAACCAAACTTAAACAATATAGGCTATATTTTAAAATTAAGCATGCAGAACTTAAACTATAGGGCTATTTAACATAATCCTAACAATCGACTCTTAAATTGCAAAACCATCCTCTAAATTAACCCTTTGGTTAAACGGTCATCCCCACTTTAATTATTCTATTAATCGATTGATTTCTCCACTTATAATTCAAATGTCCATTTAATTATGTAGGAGATCATCAAATTAATTACATTCAACTAGGGACTCTGCGACCTATAAACCATTCTATTAAAACCAACATAGATATCATCGCCCCACTTTTAATACATGAGTATCATTATTACAAATATTCAAACTATTTGAAGAGACAAAGTATTGGAAATGTAGATTCATTTCAACGAGGCATGTTTTGCACAAAGCATCCAAGTCTAAGAATTTAGTGAGTGCTGCAAGTTGATAACATGTTTAATTTATTTTCTTCATTTCCTGAAACAAGTACCAAGTTTAACCTACAACTAAAAGCCAATAAATTGAAATCACAGGTTATGTAATAAGGGATTGTAAATCTTTAAGTTTTGATTTGAATGTCTCATTCTTGCCTCAAACCATCACCAGGTTTAATTTGTAGTTAAGAAACTAGAATCATAGGTCTTATGATCAGGGAATGTATATTTCTTAAATTTTCATTTGAATGGTTTAACCATTTGGGGAGGGAATAATAACAGACACATCAAGACAGGTGGCCCTTTTTCAGATAAGGTCTGCCCTTCTTATCTATACAAGCCATCGAACAAATTCTTGAAACAGGAACCCAGTACAATAAATAAACAAAATCAGATATATCCATTAAAAAATCGTGTGCCTTACAAAACAATTCAAGGATTGGTTCAGACATGTAATATAAAGAACTGCAACTTAGTTGTGGTGCAGGTGGTGATGATATGTTATGGGATAAGCCTTTAAATTAACCAAAATGAATTATCTTTGATTGTAGCAAGATAGTTTAAATTGTTCGATATTAACTTATACCATTTGCCCCCTTCATTGCAAAATTTTAGTGGTTGCTTCTTTCTCTTTTTTTTACAAGAAAAAAATCATTTCAAGAGTGAAAGAAAATTACACTTCTTAGGTGCCTGAGCACAAAATTAACCCCAGATAAAAGTATATTACTAGGATTCAAGATATAATTATAATCGAACAAATCAGAGAGGAAAAAACCCATCTTCGAAATAACATAGGGATAATAAGGATAAATTGCAAAATTCTAGTGGTTGCTTCTTTCTTTTTTTTTACAAGAAAAAAATCGTAATTTTATTTCAAGAGTGAAAGAAAATTACACTTCTTAGGTGCCTTAGCACAAACTTAAACCCAGATAAAAGTATATTACTAGGATTCAAGATATAATTACAATTGAGTAGATCAGAGAGGAAAAAACCCATCTTCGAATTAACATGGGGATAATAAGGATAAATATCCTTATATATCAATACGTAATCATCCAAACAACCTCCATGACCAAAACTTGGATATAAATAAGTGAAAAGTAAACCAGTAGAAACCAAAAAAATGCAAGAAGGATACTTAATTTTGAAATATTTGTATTAATACAAAAAATTACAGAAGATTTAAAAAATAAAATCAAGATTTTAGATTTTTTATGAAAATGATGTAGGTATCTAGCTATAGCAACTCAATTGAGATGAGAATTGGATCTATTTGTAAACTCTCAAGCTCTAAAGGAGAGAGTTGTGATTTGTAGGATGGGGCACCCGAGTACAATCCCTTGTTTTGTAGCAAAAAAAGTTATTAAGGGATGATTGATGATTTCACCTCTTATGAGGTTGGATAGTCACATCACCATGAGCATGAGAGAAGATGAAAAATAAAGTTGAAGGTGAAAAAAGGGTAAAACACCAAGGGTCTTTTGAATCTAAGAGACACCATTTTGTATAAATTTGAAAGATGTATAACAAATTTGGCTGACAAAAATATCTAACAAATTTTTTTGGTGAAAATATACAATATTTTGTTTTGATATTGTTGTTTGCTTTACCATTATACGAACATAAGCAACTATAATTTGAAAGGACAAAGATCAGGTGGAGGAGATAAGTTATTTTGATACCCCAAGGACAAAGATGAATGCCTAGATTATATTTTCATCTTTATGAATACTATATTTAAAAAAAAAAAATTTAAACCATGTTCTTTATTGTGAACAACAAGTTTAGTAAGATGAGGTTACAAAACATTATTAAGAGCCTCACAGGGTTTTAATATAGTCATAAAACCTACAATGATACAATGTTTATGGAACTTATTGTACGTAGCTAAGGAAATGAGAATAGAAGAAGATGAAAATTTTTAATATAGTCACAAAACCTACAATGATACAATGTTTATGGAACCTATTGTATGTAGCTAAGGAAATGAGAATAGAGGAAGATGAAAACTTGACACAATCTTAACAAAATATCAACAATGCACCCATAACTGACACCAAACGAAAAAAAAGAACACTAATTCATATATAAAACCCTAAAAGGATGTGTGTTGAATCAAATCCTATGATTCCAACAAAAATTCACCCAAAAAATTATAAAACAAAAACACATCATAGATTCTGAAACAAATTCTAACAAACCCATAAAAATTTAAAAAATCACCACAAGGTCAGAAACCACCCATATATTTTAAAACGCAAGGAGAAAAAATTGGAAATATATTTCGGTAACACATAAAATTTTCATATTAGTTACATTAAACAAAATATTTTAATTTAATTAATTTTAAAACTTGATTACATTAAGTTTATATTAAAACACTTCAATAGTATGAGTCTACTTAATTGCTAGTATAGAGACAAAAGAATAATAAAATGGTTACTTCCTTAAAGAGGCAAAATTCATAAAAATATAATTAAAGAGAAATCAACTTGTACCATGGAAAATAAAAGAACTTATTAATGTGATAAGTCAAGGGGAAATCAAGCTATGCAATAAAATTTGATTACAATGAAACAAAATTCTAATAAGGAAATGTATGATAAGAATACTGGTACAAATATATAAGAACTCTTTTTTAACAATAAAAAAATATGGTTGCAATAGCTAACCACTCTAACATATTTAAAGAAAGAAATAATTAATGTTGGATTACAAAAGCTGTTTCAAACATTACAAGGATTAATGGTTTTTATTTTTTTAATGCATGCATTTTAGTAGCTTGAAAAACGAAATATGGAGCAAGATTTTTCAAAATATCCAAGGCCCTTACAAAACAAAAATTCTTGTTGAAGTACTATTTTACAGAAGTCGGATCATCAACAAAATTTCCTAGATATCTGATTTGCTTGTAAAATGTCAAGAGAGGAGAAAAAATACCTATAAATACATTTAAAAGAAAACATGTTATAAGTTATAGAAAGTCAATGAAAAGCAAAATAAACTACTCGATTTATTGGGGACTTGCATGAGGCGACCATAAAATATTGCGAGATTTGAAAATTTAGGTTGGGAAAAATGTTGACTTGCATAAAAATAGAAAATGGAGTAGTTTTGTTGTCGTGTTCTTAGAAACTAATCAAAAAATGATGACTCTAGAAGATACTAGAGGTGGACATCTTAAATCTAGTTTAGTGGATATTCATAAGTATACACTTCATAAACATGATAAGCAAATTAAAATTTGAAAGGACAAATATTAACTTGAAAAGATAATTTATTGTGAAATTGAAAGGACATAAAAGATGAATTTCTAGATTTTATTTTCATCTCAACTGAGATTATATTCAAATAAAAAAAATAAACCATGTTCTTATTCACGAACAACTCATCCACTGCAACGAGGTTATAGAAAATGGCTATAGAACTTGACATGGTTAGAGAACAATTATAGAGACTACAATGAGATGAGTTCATGGATCTTATTATGTGCAATGAGGAAAATGAGAACAAAAGGAGATGAAACCCTTGTTGGGTTTTAGAACACTTTTTAAAAACATTCTAAAACATACATTCACAATAATCATATGCAAAATAATAGAATATCCAAATAAAGAGAGTAAAAAAACAAAATAGAGGGATAAATATAGGTAAAATAGGAACAAGGAGTGGGTTCCCATAGGCACCCCCATGGTCTCGCTTAACACAAATTGATACAATGGGTTAGTCATTGGAGAGTATCTATAATGATACCTAATCCCCAATTAATTGCTATCCTCATGCCGACATAACCTAAATTGAAGGTTAATTACAACATATTAAATATATTAAACCCTTTAATAAAGTTTAATCATCTAGAGTGGTTTAACAAATATTGCTAAGGGTAAATGCATCAAAACTGCTTGTAGGCTTACATATAAGAATCCTGTAGACTTAATTAGAAAATGCTTGTAGACTTATATAGAAATTATCTATAGGTGTATATAGAGAATGACCATAGAATTAAAAATAAAATACCCATATGATTGAATATAAAATGCTTGTAGGATTAGTGTTAAATTGCAGAAAAGTCTAATTCTTTATGCACCCACAATTTTGTTTCAATAACTTGGAGGAAAGGGGACCTCTAAATCTAATCCAATCTAAGCTAAATACAAAGATTAAATATGAAAATAAAAATGCATGAAAGTAATTTTGGAAGTTTAGGATGTGAGAGTTTAAAAATAAAATACAACCATAACCATATCAAGGAGGGTGTGTAATCAATAAATACATGAGAAAATAAAATAACTACAATGTATCCTACATGTATAAAATAAAATTAACAAGGAATGACAAGAGGACAAAAGGAAAGTGTCACAATTATGTTATATTCCACAATATGAGAGTGAAGTGCCAGTGATGGAAAACAAAGAGTCTTGCATAATATTATTATTCCAAAAGAAGCTACAACAAATATAAGAGGGGACTCATAAAGTGTAGCTTTTATTCTCTCAAGGCCAAATTATGTTTACAATGGATCTCATAAATCCTATTTATAGAAATAATTCACTTGAGTTACCTTAGGTGAGAAATTTTTACTTATTAAATTTTTTTTTTAGGAGTATCTTTCGCAAAATGATGAACCTCCAAAATGATATTCCTCCAAACATTACACGTCTCTAAATATACTCCAAAATGGCTTATAAGACTTATAAAAGGTTAGTGGTGCCTCTATGTGATAAAATTTTGCTTTCCAAAAATCCTTATTGGGATTTATGCGACATTGTCCCACTTTGCTTATTGACAAGCAATTCACTCTTGGAGCAGAGTGCTTCACTCCTGTTGCGGTAATCACACCTGCCTTGGTTGCTACTTTTATTCTGTTGAGGCAATCACAGATCAAGACCTAATTCTACAAAACTAGCTTATAAGAAGCTCAAATTGGATAATGTTATAGTCTTTCAAGTTTTCAAAATATTATTGACCGAGTTACTACACTTTTGGAGACTCCATGGGGCACCAAGCTTGATTGGCAAGAGATCCTAATTCCTGCCTTTATCATTGGGCATGGAGTCTATAAAATTGGGATTCAAATATAAAATTATAAAATTTTGGTTCTCTTGGTCCTCTAATGGAAGCAACTTCAACAACTTCTACCATTCTATCAACTAATCATTGAAGACAACATATATCAAGTAATCATTATGCAAATAGTTGGATCATAGAGTCTATAAGCTTTAAATTTTTTGTTTATATCATACAAATATGCAACAATAGTTGGATCATCTTGTGGAACCTCAAGAAGTTGTTTGTCACATTTGAAACCTTTAGGAATTTCTTCAATCTTTCAAATCTGCACATGGTAATTGCCAAATGTATGACATTTTTTTGCAAAATCTACGAATAGGCTTCTTTGAGTTATTTTTGAAGAACTTTTATCCACCATTTTCTTGTTTCTATGAGGTAGTATTATATGGGGTTTCCTTGGAACTTCTTTTGGATTTGCCTTATTTCTTTGTGGACACTTGTCCATGCTAATATTGGAAATGTATTTATACATATATAACTTAAGTTTTCTAGTTTTCTTTATTAAAAAGTAGAGGGTGGAAAAATATTTGATTTAAAAAAAGGGATGATTTTTTTTTGTATGAATGCCTTTACGAAGTTTACCTTTTAGATTTTCTCCAAATAAGATCTTCCAACTTGCATGTTCCACATGGCCTACCTTGCTTCACTGTGTTGTCATTACCCCAACCATCACATTAGCAAATCACACTTCATTGTCTATACTTTTAAAATTGTACAACATGGATCCTAGTGAATGGGGATTCAATACTTGGTTTCTTTTAACCTAACATATATGCCAATAGAAAGGGGGCCATGAGTTGACAATGTACCATATTAACTATATGGCTTGCCACATCAAGTATTTTGGTGCATTACCATGTATTGCATTTATGTTGACTAGAGGAAGTAACACATAGTGGAGTGTTGCCTATCCAACTAAATATTCTTGTCATGCAAGAATGTTTTGGTGCTTTGACTCCCAAAAGCTTTGAAAATACCTCTAATTTTCTATCTCCTCCTATAAAAACAAGCCTACAAATTTGGTTAACAAAACATATAAAACTAGGTCCCCCCTAAGTTTTTGCACAAATTCCAAAAACACAAATGTTCTCAAAATTTGTCAAGTTTATCTATAGCTTTTTTATCTAAGGCTTTTGAATGCCATGCCTAGAGCTATAGGAACCTAAAATGCACTCTTTGAAATCCTTATGTCCAAATATTGGAGGAAAGTACAATGTAAGAGGTTCTGCCTAACAATCTCACAAAGGATTATCAAAGACCTCTAATACCTTAAATTGCTTACGAACCTTGGGTGTTAAAGATTGAGTTCTAGAAAACTTAAATGATCAACTTTCTCATTGCTATGCCCAAGATGGTATGAACTAGCTTAAATACTATACAATAAAAATATTTGTTGTATGTTAAGAGATTAAACTTGGAGCCTATCTCAAGCTATGCATTTTTCAAATTTAAACATATAAGATAGGCACCGTGTCACACCCCGCCCCTATAGAACCCTTGACGAGGAAGACAACATAGTCAGACCTGTTGTTTTAATGCCTAACATTGTTGGTGTTATGGCTATGCATGGTTATGATGTAGCAGTTGGCTAAGATTATTTCTTTGATGCTATCATGTCTTTAAGGTTTTGTAAGGCTAACCATGTCGCAGGCGAACAATATCGAGCTATCAATCTGACAATAGCCTTGACGACATTTTTAATTGATCAACAAAGTAGCTGAATAATGACAACGCTTGCAGTGGTCTTAAGTTAAATTGACTAACCATCTATGATGGTAGGTTACAATTTGAACCCGCCTTGATGATGATCTCAAATTTATTAGCAAAAGAAATGATAAATGTTGTCTTATGCATATAATGGTTTTATTAAAATAACTAACCATTATAATTTTAAGCTAGCAATTTAATATTTTACTTATTCATACTTTTTTTTATTGAAAAAATACTTCATATTATCAAAGAATCAAGGAATACAAGAGATAGCAAACACTACTACCCCTCTTAAGCGAGGTTGGCTACTTATTTATACTTTTACAAATAAGTGATTAAAAGTTGTTTTTAAGCCATGATGACTCCATTTAAACATGCCTAGAACATGAATTTATTTAATGAGTTTTATACTTCCAAAAAGGTTTCTTTGAATTTTTTTTTTTTTTTTTAAAGGAACCTTTTATATACAACATATCCACAACATGTGAGGGGAGATATTTGAACTTGGGCCTGTCGATAACCGAAAAGTTTTAACTACCCACTTGCTCTCCAACTCCTCTTTTCTTTGATTTTTTTTTGAAAATGATGAAAAAAAAAAAAAAACTGCAACTATGGCACTCTGCCCCCTACCTATTTGAAAAACGTGCACATGTATAGAGGGGGGTGGATGGCTGGAGGAGGAAGCCAATATACCTGGGAGAAAAAGAGAAGACCCTGGAAGGGAGGAGAAGATTTGGGGGAGGCTGGGAAGACGTTAGTGCGGATGATTCCTAGCCTTCTATAGCGCCCTCGGAGAATGGCAGATGGATAATCGGGTAAGACTGCGTTGCATTGTTTTGTCGTTATAACGAAGCCTTGCTGCAAGTTTTGTTTCGTGTGTATTTGGAAATCTGGTTTTGTGCGTCGCTGTGTTTACATGGTTTCTGGGGGGATTGTGAGAGGAAGCTCAGACCCCCTTTATCATGAATTTAGTGGCACCTGGTTTGTTTTCTTTATATTCGGCCTGAGGCCCTGTAGCTTCTCTTTTTAAAATAATGGCCTGTAGGTTCTCTTTTAAAATAATGGCCTGTAGCTTCTTTTTTGAAATAATGGCTTGTAGCTTCTGTTTTGAAATAATGGCCTGTAGGTTGTTTGTGGGTTCTCTTTTAAAATAATGGCCTGTAGTTTCTTTTTTGAAATAATGGCCTGTAGCTTGTTTTTAAAATAACGGCTTGTAGATTCGCCTTATAATAAAGGACCTGTAGCAAATCTACCTCCAGGACCTTATAATAAAGGACCTGTAATAAATCCTTGAGTTGATGAATGGCTACGGAGTAGCATGGCCCCCTTTTGTTGCATTAAAAGACATAATGGAAAATGTTTTATTTAATTAGTGGAAGTCCCATCTTTATGTGTGAAACACACACTGATTTATGTTTATTTAATTAATGGAAGGTCCAGTTTTATGTTAAAAATATAAGCTGAATTATATTTTATTTAATTAAAAGAAAACTTATTTGTTTGTTTAAAATATAGACTCAATTATATTTATATTTAACTAGAGGAAGGCCTATATGTTTGTTTAAAATATAGACTGAATTATGATTGAAGGAAGGCCTCTTTGTTTTTTTTTTTTTTTCGAAAAAATGAAAAATATATTATATTCATAGAAATTGTATTACAAAGTAAAATGAGTTTGACAGGAAATACGGGAGACAAAAAATCTTTCACCAATCTCTCTTGGCTCAAAAATTACCCATCCTTCTATCTTCATGATGTTTCACTCCGTGGTCTAACTATGATAGATTCATTAGAATCAATAGCTGCTCTTCCTATTCTACTATTTGTTTATACCACCTCTCACATCCTTTGGATTCTTTGGTAAAAGCTTATCTGATCTTCCATCTGAGAGTCCACATATTGCCCTTCTTCCAATTCTTTTCCCTATTTTGCTAAATAATCCGCCACTCTATTTCTCTCTCGCTCGATATGTGTAATAAAAACATCATGAAAAACATTGCAAATCTTTTGAACTGCTTCCACCTTCCTTCTCTTGCCAATTCCCAGTACCTGAAAGGGTCTTATAGGATCCAATATTCCAGCGCATATCTGAGAGTCTGTCTCTATCCATAGCTTATGTAAATGTAGATTTGCAACTATCATTGATGCCGACAAGATCGTCTATCCTTCTGCTTCATTATTTGTTGTCTCCCCCATACCTTCTGCTCTCCAATACACATGTTCTCCTTTCCAATTTCGTATGATAATGTCAAAACTAGTTTTTCTAGGGTTTTTATGAGAAGCCCCATCTGTGTTTTCTTTCACCCACTCTTTGGGAGGAGGTCTCCACTGTATGTTATTTGAGGAGATCTCACCTGCTCATCCAACCCTTAATTGTTTATCTTTTATAGTTATTCCAAAGCTTTGTAAAATAGTCACTTCTTCCATTTCTATGTTTGTTTCCTCCTATTGGAAAATGATGCTGACATGTATGAATTTTTGGATTAGAAGACACAAGAGAATATGTAACCACTTTGTAACAGTTTTGTATAAGTGTAGGTGTAGGAATATTGTAGTTGTAATAGTCTTGAACTGTTACCTTGTTTGTAATTGCCATAGATTCTTTAGGATTGAGTTCCAAGATAGCTTAATATCATTACTATTGCATTGTACAAGTTTGGAATGTGTGAAAACACGAATTGAAGGTGAAAAATCCGGTTCTCCCAGTCAGCTGCGTTTTCTTGTATGGTGCAGTCTAGATTTTACAAAAAAGTCTGAACAACCTACTTTGGAGCTTAATATTTATTTTTTTGTTGCTCCGGTTGTTGAAAGTGATACACCGTTGGAAATATCTTACTAAGAACTTTCCATCCATATATCACATGGCCCATTTTACATATGTTAAGCACTTCATTTTCACCTTCGAAAAACGGTTTTTAGTATTTTTTGCCCAGATTTCAAAATTCATTGCAAACCTCAATATTTTCTGTAGTTGGCATTTTTACGTAAAATAAAATTTTTTGAGTACCCATTATTGAGTAGAATTTACCTTGAAATTTTCATGGAATTTTGAATACTTTTAGTTTTATCGATTTTAGTGCTCTCGGGAAGAAGTGATGGGTAAAAAAACTTCATTTGGTATTAGAGCCTTGTTCGGTTGGAGGGTTAGAGTCACATGTGGTCTTTCTAACAATTTAACAATTTTGTAAGATTTTTTATAGGAACATTGTTTGTTGGGTGTAATGGCCAACAACACTAACTCATTGCTAATCCTTGAGTTTGATGGAGCTGATTATGAATATTGGAGCATTAAGATGAAGACCTTGCTGATGGGAAAAGGTTTGTAGGATATTATAGAAGCTGGTTACAAAAAACCAGTAGATTGGAGCACACTTGCAACAACAGATAAAACAACAAAGAAGGAAGCTCAGAAGAAGAATTGCTTGACTCTTTAACTCCAATCTGCATTGGAGAAAAGTATTTTTCCAAGAATAACAGGCTATAAAACAACTGCTGATGCATGAGAGGCCTTACAAGATGGTTACCAAGGGAGTGAACAAGTCAAGCAAGTGAAGTTGTAAACTCTTAGAAGAGAGTTTGAAAATTTGAGAATGCAAGAGGTTGAGAGTTTTGGTGATTATTGTGTAAGGGTAAAGGTTGTTATCAATAAATGACAACTCTTGGAGAAGCACTGGGCAAAGTGGTTGTTGTTAAGGAAGTGTTGAGAACACTTACCCCAAAGTGGAATCATATAACCGTTATTATTGAGGACAGTAAAGATTTGTCTACTCTTGAGTTTGATAATTTGATAGGATCTCTTATGTCTCATGAGGAGAGGCTAGGGGAAACTATTACTGCAGTTGATGAGAAGGCATTTGCTTCTAAATCTACGATTTCAAAGGGTGATAGAGCAAGCTCTAGTGGACATGGAAATGGCCAAGGAAGAGGTCAAAATCAAAATTCTTCAAGAGGAAGAGGTGGTAGAAGAGGAGAAACAAGTAGAGGTAGAGGCAAAAATGATAAGAGGAATGTGCAATGTTACCATTACAACAAGTATGGCAATTATGAGAGAGAATGTAGACAAAAGGCTGGAAAAGAAAACAGGACAACCCACTATGGTGAAGAAGAGTCCACTGTTCAAAATATGTTATTATCATATGATAAGGCTAATAAGAATATTCAAGAGACTTGGTTACTTGATTCTGGTTGCTCCAATCATATTACAAGAAATGAGGAGCTTCTTTCTTCCATGGATGAGTCCTTCAAGTCCAAGATCAAACTTGGAGATGACAAGGCTTTGGAGGTGGTTGCCAAAAATGTAATGGAAGTGAACACAAAATAAGGTAAAAACATGTTTATGATATCTATTACACATCATGTTTGAAACATAAATTGTTAAGTATAGGCATCTACGTGAAAAGAACTACAGGGTAGTCTTTGATGATAAGAAATGCACCGTATATGATAAGAACAATAACAATAGGTTGTTTTTTTTAAAGTTTGTAGGTCAAGGGAGCAACCATGTTAATGTTGCTGTAGAAGATAAGAGTTGGTTGTGGCATATTAGATATGACCACTTGAACTTCACTAGTTTGAATTTATTAACTTTCCAAGAGATGGTTTATGGGTTACCAAAAGTGCTACATACCAAACATAACAGTCGGTTATGTATTTGCAAGTGAACAATTTTATCATAAATATCATATGGTTTTAGTTTAATAAATCATATTTTTGTCATCTTGTAATTATTCATTTCATCTGCTTCGTAGAGTGCCTTTAAATCGGGGAACTGCCCTCCTCAAGAAGTGTTGTTTTCATTTGCATTTATATATTCTTCCTTCGCTATTTCGTTGGTATATATCTCTGCTGCATTATTTCATTGTAATAAGTTTATGCGTATTGCTTCTGTGCTATATGTACACTTCTGCATGAATAACAAGGGAAAGGAAGAGTGTCCCTCCAAGTGGTATCAGGTTGGGTCGATTGCACACTTAAGAGGAGTGACGGTTCGCTGTCGCGACGCCAAGGAATTCATCACTATCACCAGGTGCAGCCACGCAATTCCCTTATCCATCAGTAAATTCGAAGAAAGCCACTGCCTAATTCGTGCGCGTAGACGAGGTAATAAACACTGAAGAAACAGTGCTACTAAAATCACGCTAAAGACGTTTTTAATCATCGGGGAAGCCACTGTAACTCCGTGAACTGTTTCACTTAAAAAACTAGCAACGTCCCTCATTCCGAGCAATCCATTCATCTGCCAGCTGAAGAAATTCACCACTCCCACCGAATCGTGCACTAGACGATCGGATTCCACGCAAAATATCTGAAACAAACACATCGGGCATCCCTGCACAGTCGCGAAGGTGCGGACCAATCAGAAGGCGAAAATAAAATTAATAATTGGCAAACACCTAAGGTATTTTTTTTTATTTTGTTGGCTCCAGATATTTATCCCACATTGATTGTGTAAGGGTGGGCTAGACATTTTTAAGGGATTAACCATACATACAAGGTTATGACTTCGGTCACATGCTGTTAAGACCTTTCCCACACGCGTCACAACCTTGCATTCGCGTTGTCGCTTGTTCGTTGATTGGTCGGTAGGTCTAGTTGTTGTGTTGTCTTGTCCTGTGTCCATTAGTTGCTGTGTCTTCCCTACGCATCTCCCAGCCATGTCAGTGTTGTGTCTTCTCTCCCGTTTTTGTTCACTGCTGTGTCCTCTTTACACGTCTCCTAGCCATGTCAGTCCCGCGATTGATAGGTGGTCTCGTGTCGAGTTTCCGTTCGCTGATGTGTCCTCTTTACACGTCACCTAGCCACGTCAGTCCCGCGATTGATAGGTGGTCTCGTGTCGAGTTTGTCTTGAGTTGCAAATCGGTCTTTCATCCGGTGGTCTCGTGTCAGTCTCGATCGGTGCTGTGTCATGTCTGCCGCTGTGAACTGTTGTTCTTGTCCGTTGTCTCGCATCCTGTCACGTGTCCATAGAGTTGTTGTCTAGTCGGTCGCACCCTAATTCAAGTTCTCCACTGTCGTTGACAAGTCAATCACGTCCTAACTTCAAGTCATCCATCGTCTCGCATCCTTAGGCCGTCATCATAACTTCGAGTCCTCCGTCGTCTCGTGTCCTTAGGCCGTCGTCGTCAAGTCAAATAATTGTTGTGTCATAGTGGGGTGCGAAATAAAGTGTCCAAATTGTTGTGTAATAGTGGGGTGTCAAACAAAGTGTGCTTGAAATAAAATGTCCAAAGTGTTGTGTCATAGTGGGGTGTCAAATAAAGTGTCCAAATCATTTTCAAGGGGGTTTCAAATTGATAGAGAAAGGTGCTAATTAAAGTTTGAAAGTAGTCACGGAAGCCTCAAGGGGAAGCTTAACATCTAAATTCAAATCCGCGTCGCAGTTGGAGCGACAGTTGAAGCGGAATATAAATTTTTGTCACATTTAACAAAATTTTACAAAAATCAAAGCACACATCGTCTAAGCAGGAGATTATGGAAAGTGCATGAGCAAAAAGTGGACCAAAGGATCTGACGGTCGACTATCAAGCTCGGATACACCCAACAAAGATGCAAGAAGACCTCGTCAAAGCCAAGGTACAAAAAATTCTCCTTCTCCTTTCAAAATTAGTAGTTATAATCCGAATCATCCATTGGTCAGCCCAATGGCATCCAATACCTCTCCAAACTCCTCACAAGAAAACCTCACTCAAGTAGAAAATAATCGTCCCATGGTCAATGATGATGTGTTAAGAGAATTAATAAACAGTCTTTAGATTATGACTGCCAGCTTCAACGCATCTAGGAAACAACCCCAACCAAATCCTCCTAGTCCCAATCACTGGAGTATTGACGTCCACTATGACGACTATACACACCATAGAGGTCAAAATAGTCAGTCCCTAAATCATAATGAGTCACCAAAGTAATGAGGATTGGGGTAACGAAGAAAATTTGGAGCAACAAAGAGGTTCTAACAGACCTTATCACAATAACAACCAACGACATAGGAGTAACGAGGAACAAGATAGAAACAATTCTCACTACCAACCAAGAGGTCCTACTGGAGTCAATTATCCACGCGTTGACATGCCTACCTTTGAAGGTCAGGATCCGTGTGGGTGGATTGCCAAAATGGAAGGCATCTTAGAGTTCTACAAATTCCAGGAAGAGGACAAAGTCCCTTTTGTAGCAACCAAATTTGGCACTGAAGCTTATCAATGGTTTACATGGTATAAACGTGAGGATCCCCATCGGGCCTTCTTTTGGAATAATTTCAGGAAAGCCTTTCTTCACATATTTGACAAAGGTTCCACAAGTTCATACATAGTACGGTTGTTGTCACTTAAGCAAACATGATCAGTAGGGGACTATATCTCAGAATTCACCAGTATGCTTCACTATGCACAAGACCTACAACCGGACGTGGTGGTAGCGGCTTTTCAAAATGGATTAAAAGCACATATTAAAGTTGAAGTGGACCTACAAAATCCATCCAAGTTGGATGAGTGTATAAGGATTGCTGATTTGGTAGAGACAAAGGTGCACTTAGGCCCATCCACACGACGTGATTCATATGGGCAACCTCAATTCTGCAACAACTCTTTTCGTAGAAATGATCAACCGTCATGGTACTTCTGCTACAAATGTCGTAATCATCATCTAAAAGATCAAGCATGTACACCACGACAAAAATTTCAGATTGAATATGCAGACAAGGAAGAAGAAGAAATAGAGGAGTACGACGCACCTGAGGATCTCCCAATTGAGGACCAAAATGAACACGAGGAAGTTGTAGCTGAGGAGGATTCCATGACTATTTTAGTACATGCTCTTATGGGGTTATCCTCTCACCATACAATCAAGGTAGCAGGTTTCATTCGAAAACAAAGGGTGACAGTATTAATTGATTCAGGAAGTACTCACAACTTCATTGATGCAAAACTTGCAAGGACATTGGGTTTGCACGTCTTCTCTTCTAGTCAAGATCGGTTTCAAGTCAGAACTACAAGTAGGGAGATTTCTCAATGTCTAGGTAAGACATCTTCAGTTTCATTACAAATGGGTACGTATACTTGGCAAGGTCCTCTTTTTGTTATGGAATTAGGAAATTCAGAGGTTATTTTAGGCGTTGCATGGATGGAACAATTGGAAACCACCGTGGGTTTTAATCACAAACATCGCTTCATGGAGTGGCAAGCCAATGGAAGGACCATTCGTCTTCAGGGATTACCCACACCTCCATCAAAAGTTGTAAGTTCACATAGCATGGAAAAGATATTAAGAAAATATGGTGGGGGATTCATAGCCCGAATCAATTGCATAGAGAAATTAGAACAAGATATACCTGAAATCAAAGAAGAAGATCTCCAAAACATTGTGGCTAACTATGAGGAGGTTTTTCAAGAACCAAAAGGACTACCACCCAAAAGATCTCATGACCATGCCATACATCTAGTGCCTGGAAGTCTTCCACCCAATGGTCGTCCTTATCGATATCCACAACCCTAGAAAACATAAATTGAGAGGATTGTCCAAGAACTATTAGAACATGGTGTCATCCGCCATAGTACTAGCCCTTATTCTTCACCAGTAGTTTTGGCTCATCGAAAAGACAACTCTTGGCGTATGTGTCCAGATTTTTGTCCTCTCAACAAAATCACGATCAAAGATAAATTTCCTATCCCTATTATTGATGATTTACTAGATGAACTAAATAGTGCCAAATTATTTACCAAATTAGACTTACATTCAGGGTTTCACCAAATCCATGTTAGGGAAGAAGATATCCCCAAAATAGCTTTTCGAACTCATGAAGGTCATTATGAATTCTTGGTCATGCCCTTTGGTCTCACTAATGCACCATCTACATTCCAAAGTCTCATGAACCAGGTGTTTCACCCATTCCTACGCAAATTTGTTTTAGTCTTCTTTGATGACATACTCATCTATAGTAAATCATGGAAGGATCATTTATCACATGTGGGAAGAGTTCTTCACATCCTACACACAGAAAAATTGTTTGTCAAACGATCTAAATGCTCCTTTGGTGTTCAAGAAGTTGAGTACCTGGGTCATATAGTATCTCAAGAAGGTGTTAAAGTGGATCCCAATAAGATTAAGGCAATTCAAGATTGGCCTTTACCTAAAACCATCAAGAAACTTCATGGTTTTTTGGGTCTTACTGGATATTACCGCAAATTTGTGCGTAACTATGGTAAAATTGTGGGTCCTCTCACAACGCTCACCAAGAAGGATTCTTTTCATTGGTCCGACACATCTACTCAAGCCTTCGAGGCTCTCAAGGAGGCAATGTGTACAACTCTAGTTTTAGCCACTCCAGATTTTCAAAAACCATTTGTCATTGAATGTGATGCCTCAGGAACAGGAATTGGAGCAGTACTAATGCAGGAGGGTCATCCTTTGGCATTTGAAAGTAAACAAATTTCAGGGAAGAATCTGGGTAGATCCACCTATGAAAAGGAAATGTTGGCTATTCTACACACGGTGGAAAAATAGAGGCACTACTTAATCAATAGTCGTTTTATCATTAAAACAGATCACAACAGTCTCAAGTATTTTCTAGAACAAATATTTTCTTATCCCGAACAAAATAAGTGGTTGACTAAATTGTTGGGATATGATTTTGTGATTGAATATAAGAAAGGAAAGGAAAATGTGGCAGCTGATGCATTATCTAAAAAATACGAAGATGAAGTAGTCATCAATGCCATATCAGGTCCGTGTTCGCAATGGGTGTCTCAGTTGCAGGAGGAATGGTTGTCCAACAGTGAAACAACTCAAATAATTCAAGAATTGTCTATGGGTTCCTCAAAGTACCCTCTTTTCACATATGATGACCAAATATTACGTAAGAAGAGTCGCATTTACATTCCAAATAATTCAACAATCAAATCACAAATTCTAGAGGAGTCACATGCTTCTCCATCAGCAGGGCATTCAAGATTTTTGAAAACCTACATGCGGATCAAACAATCCTTTTGTTGGAAAGGGTTAAAAGCAGAGGTCAAGCAATGGGTAGCAGAGTGTGAAGTGTGCCAACGCAATAAGGGAGAAAGAGTCAAGTCACCAGGGTTGCTTCAACCATTACCTATTCCAGATCGTGAGTGGGAACACATTTCTATGGATTTTATTGAAAGTCTTCCTAAGTCGGAAGGTAAAACGGTAATTTTTGTGGTAGTTGATCGCCTTTCCAAATATGCTCATTTTCAGGCCTTACAACATCCATTTTCAACAAGCAAAGTGGCCAAGGTATTTATGGATTCAATTTTTAAATTGCATGGTATGCCCAAAAATATTGTCACTCTCTATAGATCCCATTTTCACTAGTAATTTTTGGAAAAAATTGTTTTGACTCAGTGGTACCAAATTAAACATGTCTTCCGCATACCATCCACAAACATATGGTCAAACAGAGGTGGTTAACAAATGTTTGGGTACTTATCTGAGATGTTTTGTACAAGATAAACAATATCAATGGAGTCAATGGCTATCATTGGCAGAATGGTGTTACAATACTTCTTACCATTATTCCACCAAGATGTCTCCTTTTGAAGCATTGTATGGAACTAAGCCACCAACAGTAGCAGATTATGTACCAGGATATTCCAAAGTGGCCCAAGTAGACGATTGGTTGCATCAGGGACAAGAAATGCTCACTCTTCTAAAAGACAATATGGTACAAACACAAAATCATATGAAGCAGCAACAAGACATGCATCATTCAGAAAGGGCATTCAATATTGGTGATATAGTGTTCTTATGTCTTCAACCTTACAAGCAGTTGTCTCTGAAGATCAAATCTAGTCAGAAGTTGGCCCCACGATTTTATGGTCCTTACATAATTGTGCATCGCATTGGGAAAGTAGCATATCAACTGGAGTTACCCCAATCCTCACGCATACACCCAGTGTTCCATGTCTCCTGTCTCAAGAAAGTAATTGGCCAGAAAGTACATGCTCAGTCAGAATTACCAGTGTTGGACGAAGAAGGACATATACATCTCCAACCAGAAGTAGTGTTACAAACCAGAACACGTAAACTAAGATCTCGTCACATCCAAGATTTTCTCATCAAGTGGCAGGACTTACCTGAAGAAGATGCAACTTGGGAATTTGAAAGTATTTTCCAGTCATTTCCAGCTTTGAGGACAAAGCTTTTCGAGGAGGGGAGTCATGCTACATACCAAACATAGCAAGTCGGCTATGTATTTCCAAGTGAATAATTTTATCATAAATATCATATGGTTTTAGTTTAATAAATCATCTTTTTATCATCTTGCAATTATTCATTTCATCTGCTTCGCAGAGTGCCTTTAAGGCGGGGAACTGCCTTCCTCAAGAGGCACTGTTTTCATTTGCATTTATATATTCTTCCTTCGCTATTTCGTTGGTATATATCTTTGCTGCATTATTTCATTGTAATAAGTTTATGCATATTGCTTCTGTGCTATTTGTACACTTCTGCGTGAATAGCAAGGGAGAGGAAGAGTGTCCCTCCAAAAAATGTAAGAACATAAAAGTGTTTGTGAGGGGTGTGCAATGGGCAAGCATGCAAGGCAGAATTTTCCTAAAGGGAAAACATGGAGGGCCTCATACCCACTCCAATTGGTCCATTCTGATATTTGTGGGTCTATGCAAACCAAAAGCTTGGATAACAACTATTTCTTACATTTATTGATGATTTTTCTAGAATGTGTTGGGTGTATTTTTTGAAGCATAAGGATGAAACATTTGATTGTTTCAAGGAATTTAAATCTTTTGTTGAAAATCAGAGTGGCTACAACTTTAAATGTTCAAGGATAGACAATGGTGGTGAATTCTGTTCTAATGAGTTTAAACAATTTTGCAAGAATGTTGGCATTAAAAGGCAATTCACAACTTCCTATGCTCCACAACAGAATGGAGTGGCAGAAAGGAAAAATAGGACAGTTGTTGAGATGACAAGAAGCATGTTGTAAACTAAAAGACTTATTAATATGTATTGGGCTGATGCAGTCCGTACAACAGTCTACATACTTAATAGGAGTCCTACTAGCTCATTGGAGAAGATGACTCCTTATGAGGTATGGTATGAAAAGAAACCCAATGTTAACCACTTCAAAGTTTTGTTAAGCACATGTGGTTTATGAACTTAGGAAAAATATTTGATTCTAATAGAAGCATGTATATTTATTGGCAACTGTGAAAATACTAAGGCCTATAGGCTTTATAACCCAAAAAATGACAAAGTGGTGGTGTCTAGAGATGTTATTTTTGATGAAGGGGGAGTATATGGTCACCAAAAAAATTATGTTGATGATGACAGTAATGGTGGAAGTTCTTTAATTGTGCAACCTAGTTTAAAATAAGTCCCACCAAGTCCACCAACCAACTCTTCAAACAGTCCCAAACAAAGAAGTTTTAGTTCCTCTTCAAGTGATGATTATCCAAACATCTTTTCAGATGTTATTGAAGACAAAAGGGGGAAAAATACACTTCAATTCATCCCTTTACTTAGGTTTTGGACAACAATTTCTATAGAAGCTAGAAGCCAAGATCAAGAAATTAACGAAGTTGTTTAAAGGCTTGAGAAGATGCACATGTATGGTGATGAAGATGAAGGTGAACCAAAGTATGTTAATTATGCTTTGACGACTGTTGCTGATTTTGAACCTTCTTGTTATGAAGAAGCTTGTACTAATGGTGTTTGGATGTAAGAAATGCAAGAGGAGATCAATTCCATTAAGAAGAATGACACTTGGGAGCTTGTAGAACTGCCCAAGGGAAAGAAACGTGTGGGTTCTAAGTGGGTCTATAAGACTAAGTATAACAATGATGGCAACATTGAAAGACACAAGGCTAGACTTGTAGCTAAATGATTCACACAAAGGTATGGAATTGACTATGAAGAAAATTTTGCTTCTGTAGCTAGATAATAAACAATAAGGATGGTACTTGCTTTGGCTGCCCAAAAGCAATGGATTGTACATCACTTAGATGTAAAAAGTGCCTTCTTGAATGGGTACTTAGATGAGGAAGTGTATTTACAACAACCTTAATATTTTGAGGTGAAAGATAAAGAAGAACATGTCTATAGGTTGAAGACATTGTATGGCCTTAAAAAAACACCTAGAACATGGTACTCTAGGATTGATGGATACTTTCAGCAGAGTGGCTTCAAGAGAAGCAAAAGTGAACCTACCCTATACTTCCAGAAAGAAGGTAATGATATTTTGCTTGTTTGTTTGTATGTTGATGATTTGATTTATATGAGTAGTAGTTATAAGTTGAAAAATGAATTTAAGGCTGCCATGATGAGTGAGTTTGAAATTAAGGATTTAGGATTGATGCACTATTTTCTTGGCATGGAGGTGCATCAAAGTAAAAATAAAATCTTCATTTGTCAAACTAAATATTCCAAGGATATGCTGAAAAAGTATAACATTGATAGTTGCAAACCAGTCCCTACTCCCATCGCTCATGGTGAATTGCTATGCAAAGATGATAGGGTTGAAAAGGTGAATGTGACCAATTATAGGAGCATTGTTATGGAGCTTGATGTTTCTCACAAATACCAAACCGGATATTGCATATGCTGTCTCACTTGTTTCTAGGTATATGAGTGAGCCATCTCTCTTGCATTTGAAGACTGCAAAGTGAATTTTGAGGTATGTTAAAGGTACTGTTGACTTTGGCATACATTACTATCCTATTGAAGAGATGAAGCTAGTTGGTTTCAATGACTCAGATTGGGGCAACAACTTGGATGATCAGAAGTCTACATCCAAAAATGATTTTTCTTTTGAATCTGGGTTGATCACTTGAAGCTCAAGGAAGCAAGGATCAGTAGCACTCTCTTCAAAATAGGTTGAATACATTGTTGTCACTTCAGTCAGTGCTCAGGCCTTATGGCTCAGGAACGTGTTAAGAGGAGATAGGTGAGAAACCAAGTGGTCCTACTACAATTTTTTGTGATAATTGGAGTTCCATATAGTTGGAAAAGAACCCTATCCACCATAGAAGATCTAAGCATTTTGACATGAAGTACCATTTCATATGTGATATGGTGAAAAATAAATTAGTTGAGTTGAGGTATTGCAACACCCATGATCAGTTGGTTGATGTTTTCACTAAAGGTGTTGCTAAAGCGCAATTTCTTAAACTGAAAAATAGTCTTGTGATCCCTTTCACCATCAAGGGGGTGAATGTTGGAAAATGATGCTGACATGTATGCATTTTCGTATTAAAAGGCACAAGAGAATATGTAACCACTTTGTAACAATTTTGTAGAAGTGTAGGTGTAGGAATATTGCAATTGTAACAGTCTTGAACTGTTACCTTGTTTGTAACTGCCATAGATTATTTAGGTTTGAGTTCCAATATAGATAAATATATTTAATTGCATTGTACAAGTTTGGAGTGTGTGAAAACACGAATGAAGGTGAAAAATATGTTTTTTCCAGCCTGCTGCGTTTTCTTGTATGGTGCAGTCCAGATTTTACAAAAAAGTCTGAACAACCTACTTTGGAGCTTAATATTTATTTCTTTGTTGCTCCGATTATTGAATGTGATACACCGTTGGAAAGCTCTTACCAAGAAATTTTCATCCATATATCATATGCCCCATTTCACATATGTTAAACACTTCGTTTTCACCTTTGAAAAATGGTTTTTAGTTTTTTTGCTCAGATTTCAGAACGCATTGTAGACCTCGTAACTTTTTTTGTAGTTTGTATTTTTCCGTGAAATAAAGTTTTTTGAGTACCCATTATTGAGTAGCATTTACCTTAAAATGTTCTTGGAATTCTAAATACTTTTTTTTTATCGATTTTAGTGCTCTCGGAAAAAAGTGCTAGGTCAAAAAACTTCACATCTTGTAATATAATAGACAGTGTTTCCATTACCTTACTCATAATCCTCTCCCATACTTGCTCCCTTGTTCTGTGCTCTGATCTAAATATGCGTGCATTTCATTCTAGCCATAATTGCCACCATATGAAGCTAGGTCCCAGCTTCCATGCCATTTTCATTGTTTTAGTCTTAAAGCTGCACTGTTTCCATTTCTCATAAAAGCTTTCTTGGCTGTCAAAAACTTCCCAATGTCGTCTCATGTGTCTCCACCAACTAATCCATGTCTTTAGCAAAAGAACACCTAAAAAAGAAGTGATTCAAGGTCTCCTCTGCTTTTCCACACATAACACATTTGGAAAGCCTGTAGAAACCTCTTTTTCTTAGATTATCAAATGTCAAGCACTTTCTATGGTTAATCAACCATGAGAAAATGTTAATTTTTTGCCATCCTTCCTTTTTCCAAACAAATGTCCATGGAAGTGGTGCTAGGATAATCTCATATCCACAAACTACCTTGTATCCCTCCTTTGCCTTATAGATTCCCAACTTGCTTCCTCCCCATCCAAGCATATCCCTCGTAGAACCATCTTGAATTGGGTGTCTTTGGAGATGTCTCCATAGTTTTTCATTTAGTTCATTTATCCCCTCACTGGCCATTCTGGGGAATGTTTCCATTGTAGTAAGTCTGGCACATGTTGATTCCATGATTTCATATAGGAAGAGGCTTTCCACCACTCTATCTTTTGAAGGTTTGCTTTTCAACTCTCTATCTCTGGGAATGTCTGAATAATTGGTTAAGATTTATTCCATGAATCCTCCCAAAATAAGGCTTCCTTTTCATACCCTAATTGCCAATATAGGTATTGAAGTTTTTGACACAACAGTGAAAGCAAAAAACTCAATACAACAAGCACTTGGGTTTCTTCAGCACAGTTACAATTTTACATAGTTTTTTCAAAGAGCACTAAAATCGATAAAATAAAGGACCAAAACTATTCAAAATTCCATGAAAATTTCAGGGTAGATTCTATAAAAAAATGGGTACTCAAAAAACCTTATTTAATAGAAAAATACCAACTAAAAAAAAAGTTATGAGGTCTGCAATGTGCTTTGAAGTGCGCTTTGAAGTCTGGGCAGATTAGACTAAAAACGATTTTCAAAGATGAAAATGAAGTGCTTAACATAAATGAAATAGGGCATGTTATATATGGATGGAAAATGTCTAGTAAGAGCTTTCCAACGGTGTATCACGTTCAACAACCGAAGCAACATAGAAAAAATATTAAGCTCCAAAGTAGGCTTTTCAGACTTTTTGTAAAATCTGGACTACACAATACAAGAAAATACAACAGGCTAGGAAAATGGATTTTACACCTTGAATTTGTGTTTGTACACACTGATAACTTGTACAATGCAATAGAAAATATATTTCTCTATCTAAGACTAAAAAAATGAAGAATCTAAACTGTTACAAGAAGAATAACAGTCTACAACTGTTACAAGCTGAAATATTCCTACGGTTACAAACTAAAATATTCTACAGTTACAAAATGAGGGAAAAATTCATTTTACTGACTTGGAAATGTCACATGGTCAACATCATATTCCAACATTCTCCCCCTTGATGTTGAGAGGGCTCACAAGTGAGTTTCTCAACTTCACAAATTGAGTTTTAGCCACACCTTTAGTAAATATATTAGCTAGTTGGTCATGGGTACTACAATATCTCATTCAACCTATTTATTTTCCATCATATCACAGATGAAATGATTCTAATGTCAAAATGCTTAGACCTACTATGATGGACAAGATTCTTTGCCAAATTAATGACACTTATGTTATCACAAAAATTGATAGTGGGACCACTTTGTTTCTCACCTATCTCCTCCAACGCTTTCTTGAGCCATAAATATTGACCAGCAGCTGCTGTGATTGCGATGTACTCAGCCTCAGTAGAAGATAGAGCTAATGATCCTTATTTCCTTGAAATCCAAGTGATCAATCCAGATCTAAGAGAAAAACAATTTCCAGATGTGGAATTTCGGTCATCCAAATTGCTGCCCCAATATGAATCACTGAAGCCAACTAATTCCATCTCTTTACTAGGAAAACAATGTATGCCAAAGTCAACAATACATTTAACATACCTCAAAATTCTTTTAGCAGCCTTCAAATGTAAAGAAGATGACTCACTCATATATCTAGACACAAGTGAGATAACATATGCAATATTTGGTCTGGTATTTGTGAGAAACATCAAACTCCCAATAATGCTCATATAATTTGTCACATTCACCTTTTTAGCCCCATAATCGTTGCAGAACAACTCACTATGTGCAATGGGAGTAGGGACTAGTTTGCAACTGTCCATATCATACTTCTTCAGCATATCCTTCGCATACTTGGTTTGACAAATGAAGATTTGTCCTTTGCTTTGATGCACCTTCATTCCAAAAAAGTAGTGCATCAATCCAAAATCCTTCATCTCAAACTCACTCATCATGATAGCCTTAAAACAGTCATTCAAATTGAAACTACTACCCATATAAATTAAGTCATCAACATACAAGCAAACAAGCAAAATATCATCACCTTCTTTTTTGAAGTATAGAGTAGGTTCACCTTTGATCCTCTTGAAGATACTCTGCTGAAAATATCCATCAATTCTGGTGTACCAAGCCCTTGGTGCTTGCTTAAGGCCATGCAAAGCCTTCTTCAACCTGTACACATGATTTTCTTTATCTTTAACCTCAAAATCTTGAGGTTGTTGTACGTGCACTTCATCTAAGTATCCATTCAAAAATGTACAGTCCAAATATTTTGAGCAGCCAAAGAAAGAACCATTTTCATAATCTCTTGCCTAGCTACAGGTGCAAAAGTTTCTTCATAGTCAATTCCATATCTTTGTGTGATTCCTTTAGCTACAAGTCTAGCCTTGTGTTTTTCAATGTTGCCATCACTGTTATACTTAGTCTTATAGACCCACTTAGAACCCACACGTTTATTTCCCTTGGGCAGTCTACAAGATCCCAAGTGTCATTCTTCTCAATGGAATTGATCTCCTCTTGCATTGCTTGCATCTAAACACCATTAGTACAAGCTTCTTCATAACAAGAAGGTTCAAAATCAGCAACAGTCATCAAAGCATAATTAACAACATCTCATTTTGGCTCACCTTCATCTTCATCACCATACATGTGCATCTCCTCAAGCCTTTGAGCAACTTGGTCAATTTATTGAGCTTGGCTTCTAGTAAGTCTTCTATGGAAATTGTTGTCCAAAATATGAGTAGGAGGATGGATTTGAAGTACCTTTTTCCCCTTTTTTGTCTTCAATAACATTTGAAAAGATGTTTGGAGAATCATTGCTTGAAGAGGGACTTGAAGTGATTTGTTTGAGACTGTTTGAAGGGTTGGTTGGTGGACTGGGTTGAACTATTTGTTGGTTGGGCTACACACAGGGCTGCACACTTGGAGAACTTCCACCACTGCTGTCATCATCAACATAAAGTTTTTGATGACCATATACTCTTCCTTCATCAAAAATCACATCTCTAGACACTACCAATTCGTGATTTTTTGGGTTATAAATCCTATAAGCCTTTGTATTCTCACAATAGTCAATAAAAATATATGCTTCACTCTTAGGATTAAGCTTCTTCCTAAGTTCATCAGCCACGTGCATAAGCCAAACAACCAAAAAATTTGAAGTGGTTAACATTAGGCTTCTTTTCATACCAAACCTCATAAGGGGTCATCTTATCCAAGCTATTAGTAGGACTCCTATTCAAAAATATAGATTGTTGTTCAGACTGCATTAGCCCAATACATATTGCTCAGCCCTTTGGTCTGTAACATACTCCTTGCAATCTCAACAACAGTCATATTCTTCCTCTCTGCTACTCCATTTTGTTGTGGGGTATAGGCAGTAGTGAGTTACATTTTAATTCCATTGTATTTGCAAAATTGGAGAAACTTATTAGAGCAAAACTCCCCACCATGGTCAGTCCCTAAAAATTTAAGGCTACAACTTCTTTGCTTCTCAACAAGTTTCTTAAAATATTTGAAACAAGAAAATGCTTCATCCTTATGTTTTAAGAAGTAGACCCAACACATTCTTGAATAGTCATCAATAAAGGTAAGAAAATAAGAATTCTTACCCAAGATTTTGGTTTGCATAGGCCCACAAATATCAGAATGGACCAATTTGAGTGGGTATGAGGCCCTCCATGCTTTTTCTTTAAGAAAATTTTGTCTTGCATGCTTGCTCAATGCACACCCCTCACAAACACCTTTATGCTCCTCTATCTTTGGCAAACCATAAACCATCTTTTGAGAAGTTAGCAACCTCAAACTTGCAAAATTCAAATGATCATACGTGAGATGCCACAACCAACTCTTGTTTTCAACAACAACATTAGCAAGGCTGCCCCATTGTCCTCCAAACTTCAAAGGAAATAATTTGTTGCTGGTCATAGGAATTGTAGTAACAATCCTATTTCCTTTGCTCTTATTATAAATAATGCACTTCTTATCCTCAAACACTATCTTGTAGTGCTTTTCACAAAGCAACTCTAAAATCAAATATTATGTTTCAAATTTGGTGTGTAATAGATGTCATGAACTTGTTTCTTACCTTCTCTTGTGTTCACCTCCATTACACCTTTGGCAACCACCTCCAAACTGTTATCATCTCCAAGCTTGATATTGGATTTGAAAAAATGATCCAAGGAAGAAAACAAATCCCCCTTTCTTGTCATATGATTGGAACATCTAGAGTCAAGAATCCAAGTTTCTTGAATATTCTTATCAGTCTTATTATATGATAAGAACAAATTTTGAACAACAGACTCTTCTTCACCATAGTGGGCTGTCCTGTTTTCATTTCCAGCCTTCTATCTACATTCTCTCTCATAATGCCCATACTTGTTGCAATGGTAACATTGCACATTCCTCTTATCATTTCTGCCTCTGCCTCTACCTGTTGCTCCTCTTCTACCACCTCTTCCTCTTGAAGAATTCTGATTTTGGCCTCTTCCTTGGCCATGTCCTTTTTCTTTCCCATTGGAACTTGCTTCATCAATATTGGAAGAAAACACTTTCTCCTCAATAGCACTAATAGTTTCTCTTTGCCTCTCTTCATGAGACATAAGAGACCCTATCAACTGATCAAACTCAAAAGTAGATAAATCCTTACTCTCTTCAATAATGATGGCCACATGGTTCCACGTGGGGGTAAGTGTTCTCAACAATTTCTTAACAACAATCAATTTTTCCAATTCTTCTCCAAAAGTTGCCATTCTATTGACAACAACATTTACCCTTACACAATAATCACCAACACTCTAAACCTCTTGCATTCTCAAAATTTTAAACTCTCTTCTAAGAGTTTGCAGCTTCACTTGCTTGACTTGGTCACTCCCTTGGTAACCATCTTGTAAGGCCTTCCATGCATCAACAACTATTTTACAACCTGTTATTATTGGAAAAATACTTTTCTCCAATGCAGATTGGAGATGGTAAAGAGCCAAACAATTATTCTTCTGAGCTTCCTTCTTTGTTCTATCTGCTGTTGCAAGTGTGCTCCAATATGCTGGTTCTGTGTACCCATATTCTACAATATCCCACAAACATTTTCCCATCAACAAGGTCTTCATATTAATGCTCCAATATTCATAATCAACTCCATCAAACTCAGGTATTGACAACAAGTTAGTGTTGTTGGCCATTACAACCAATAAACAATGTTCCTGTAAAAAATATTACAAACAACTTGATAAACTATTAGCAAGACCATAGGTGACTCTAACCCTCCAAACGAACAAGGCTTTGATATCAAAAGAAGTTTTTAACACAACAGTGAAAGCAAAAAACTCAATACAACAAGCGCTAGGGTTTCTTCAACGTAGTTACAATTTTAGATAGTTTTTCCAAAGATCACTAAAATCGATAAAACTATAAAACAAAGGACCAAAACTATTCAAAATTTCATGAAAATTTCAGGGTAGATTCTACTCAATAATGGGTACTTAAAAAAATTTATTTTACGGAAAGAAAAAGTTATGAGGTCTGCAATGTGCTCTGAAGTGCGCTTTGAAGTCTAGGCAGAATAGACTAAAACATGATTTTTAGAGGTGAAAATGAAATGCTTAACATAAATGAAATATGACATGTGATATATGGATGGAAAGTGCTTGGTAAGAGCTTTCCAACAGTATATCACGTTCAAAAATCAGAGCAACACAGGAAAAAATATTAAACTACAAAGTAGGTTGTTTAGACTTTTTGTAAAATTTGGACTGCACAATACAAGAAAACACAACAGGCTGGGAAAATGGATTTTTCACCTTGAATTCGTGTTTGCACACATTAAAAACTTGTACAATGCAATAGAAAAGATATTTCTCTATTTAATAAAACATTGAAGATTTATCTAAGCTGTTACAAGAAGAATAACAATCTACAACTGTTACAAGCTGAAATATTCTTACAACTACAAACTAAAAGATTCTACAGTTACAAAATGAGGGATAAATTCATTTTGTTGACTTGGAAATGCCACATGGTTAACATCATATTCCAACATTCTCCCCCTTGATGTTGAGGGGGCTCACAAGTGAGTTTCTCAGCTTCACAAATTGAGCTTTAACCACACCTTTAGTAAATATATTAGCTAGTTGATCATGGGTGCTGCAATATCTCAATTCAACCTGTTTCTTTTCCACCATATCACAAATGAAATGACATTTCATATCAAAATGCTTAGACCTGCTATGGTGGACAAGATTCTTTGCCAAATTAATGGCACTCATGTTGTCACAAAACATGACAGTGGACCACTTTGTTTTATAGCATCAACAACAACATAACAAATCTCTCTAATAACTCTTTCTAGATGCACATCTCATAATTTCTTCAACATATTATTTATCTCACTTCTCATCACCTCTTCCTTCTAAGTTGTTAGCACTCAATTATGACATTGATACTACAATTGCAACTTAAAGGTGGCATATAAAAGAGAAGTTTGAGCTAACAAGTTGTTCCCTAAACAAAAAAAAATTCTCCTCTGATATCTTTTATCATAACATCTTCTGATACATCTTTAGACTTAGGAAAAGTAGATGATAAAATTATTCAATGATTGGCAAGTGCTTGAAAATCTTAGAAAGCATCCAACAACTTGGGATAATTTTATCAAATATTTTTTCTTTGTGTAAGGTTTATCAAAAATCTGAATTTCATCAATATTTCAAACTCTTCATTAAAAGTAGTTTCTCATCAAATTGTGATTTACTCTTATATCTAGATAGAAGGTAGGGTATAATAATTTGACACTTGGTAAGCATTAGAATTCCTATACACACAATAAGCGAGTTATGATTCTATTAAATTTTCTTCCTTGATATGAGAATCAATCATCAATTCAAAATAACTTTTATGGCATTATTGATATATCAATCCTTTTATCAAATATCTAATCAATTTGTGATTCATTCTTATACCTAGATAGAAGGTGGGGTAGAATAATTTGATGTTTGACAGGTGCTAGCATCCCTATAGACTTAACAAGTGAGGAATTATTTTGTCAAACCTTCTTCCTTAGTATAAGGGTTTATCACAATTTTAACTTTATCAATTATCAAATTTGTCATTGTACCTAAAATGGATGAATGAAATAGGATTACCCAATACCCAACAAGTGTTCAAAGCACATAATGATATTGGATAATTAGATTATATCCTACCTTGGTATAAGCCTTTATCAGAATTATCATACAACCTCATTTTACTAAATTAGGGTACCATGATGAAGCATAATTGCTAAAAAACCTATGTAACATTAATTTTCAAATCATTAGTGTTAAACAAACTTGTTTTGAATCTTCCTAATAATCAATAATCTTATATCATAATTCATTTCTTGTCTGATTTTGCACAATTGTATGTTGCACATATGCATAGTGTGCCTGCCTTGACTTGTTTGTCTTACTCGGCTAGGATGCAATGATTACCTTTTTACATTATACTAGGGATCATGTCCTAGTAAACTTTACTTATATTACACAACATAAATTTTAGAGGGGATGACGAGGGTCATTCTCTACTTGATGAATTTCACTAATAAACATGTATAATTAACAAAGGGTAACCTTTTGATAATTTTCCTTCCCTAAAATTACCTAGGCTCATAGATTTTGAGGAGTTGGAGAATGAGAATTATTTCTTGCCTAGATAATATTTGCAGCTCTAAAAATATTTTATGAGGAATAATTTTCATTCTCCTTTCTCTCAAGAGCATTGAGACACTAATCATATGTTATCTTCTGCATAACTATTAGTGTCATGATCACATGCCTTCATTGATGCTTTGACTGTGTGCATGTCAAAATTAGGGGATTTTACAATGAGGCGATATTGACCACTAGTTAAGATAGGATGCACTTACATTGCATTCATACTAGGTCTCTAATGCTAGTGAATCCCCACTCTTAGGATCATATAAATGTTTTGCATATTCCATCAATATTTATTTAGCATGATATGTGTATTTGCACTTAAGCATGATTAAGCATCATAAATCAATTTGCCTCGTTGGCTTTATCCCCTACAAAAAATTTAATAAATATTTAGCACATACATGGTGTTATTTGTTAGGTTGTTATGGGTGAACAAAATCATGATTTAAATCACCCTAATTCTATCTCAGTCTCCTCAAGCACTCTTTTTATGGTAATAGCTTGTTTGCTAAAATTGATGCAACCTTGTTATACTCACAAAAAGAGTTGCCATGAGAGAAAAAAAAATAGACAACCATAAACTATACATATATAGACCTTGGGTCCTAATGCTAGTGGAAAATAATTGAAATGTACATTGACTTTCATGTTTGCATACTTGCATTAGCTATTTGCTTTATTAACTAGTTCATATATGCATCAAACATTAAAGAGAACTAGGATTGGTTTTGACCATTGATTAATGTATGAGGCATATACGCCTATCTTAGGTCAAAATTAGTCCATAGTCCTCAAAAAGCAATAACTTGACATGATTGTATTTCCTAAAAGGACTCATTAAGCTTGTTAATCTAAAAACTAACCCTTGCTTGCCAAATGATGTCAATCCCTAACTCGTAGGAATAGATGACTTTTTACATTCCTATAAATCATTGATTGATTCTATAATTCCTTATTTTAGGCCTCTTATTAGCACCCACCAGGTGATGAGTGGAGAGAACTTCATTTCCTCATGAGCCCTAAAAGTCCTAAAGCAATTAAACTTAAGATATTTATATCCTATCAATTTACAGATGGACAAGATTAGTTCACTTTAAAAATCAACATAATTTAAAAAACAAAAAACAAAAAATAAGTCAAACGACGATCTTGATTAAAGGATTTTGCCTAAATAAGCCCTAAAACAAGGGGCATTAAATCCAAACAATATGAACATAAATTGTCCAAATCCAACAATGCAGACATAAACTATCCAAATCTAGAAAATATGGACATAAATAGTCCAAAATATTTGTATTATATGGACATAAACTATCCAAAGAACTATATCATATGGACATAAACTGTCCAAAATATTTGTATTATATAGACATAAATTGTCCAAAATATTTGTATTATATAGACATAAATTGTCCAAAGAACTGTATCATATGGACATAAAATATCAAAACTCAACAAGTATGGACATAAACTATCCAAAATCTTTGTATTATATGGATATAAATTGTCTAAATAACTATATCATATGGACATAAACTGACCAAAGTCAACAAATATAGACATAAACTATCATAAATCTTTGTATTATATGGATGTAAACTATCCAATGAACTATATCATATGGACATAGATTGTCCAAAATATTTGTATTATAGGGACATAAACTATCCAAAAAGCATTGTATTATATATGGACATTGAATGTTTGAAACATCAAAAAAGCATTAACTTTTCACGAAAAAGCAATAAATTGCCCAAGCATTTGTTCAATAATTAGGCTATAAGAGCCACCATTTACTAGCACGTAAAATTATTTTAAGGACAAACTATCCTACAACATGGATTGCCAAAAAACACTATCAGTCGTAGTCTTCTAAGCACTTGTCTATTGATAATGTTAAGATGCCATCACCTAGGGCCTATTGATGCCACAAATAAATAATTGAACATAAGTTTGTAAAGCACTATTAAATTAGTCTTCCAAATTGATATGCATAATGTAAAATAGCTTGTTTATAAAGAAGTTTTAATTGTAAATCATGTTTGGATGTTGGCACTAACCCTTATTCACAAACAAAATAAAAATTTGAAAAATGCATTCGCCTTATTTAACTCAGATAAAATCATGCCAAGGGTATCCATCATATTTTAATATAACACACATCTCGAAACTGGAAAACTAGGTCATATTTAAATTTAAATCAATTTATTTTGAGCTTTGACTTTAGCATTCAAAATATTTCAAAACACATTTAACATTGTTGCTATCTTTCAAATCAATTATAGAACTTTTTATCAACCTACATTCACCTTATCATACCTAGAATTTAACATCATTACTTGAGAAAAAATCATTTGTAAAATTATGTCAAATTTCCCATCCATACGTTGACTTTTTCAAATCAAAATTAAGTTGTTAAAAATTCAAAATCAACTCAAAAATCAAAGTTCTACTCACATGTTTCCACCATATCTATCATATAACATCATCATTACATCACACTATCTATTCACTCATCCACACAATCAACATAAAATTTCACATCACATCAACTCAGTCCACAAAACCATAAATTAATAAATAAATGGTATATCTATATATCCTTCAATCATATGTTGACTTGGTGTGCCATAATCAATCAAAATTGACACACTCAGACTGTGTCATCTAGCTAAGGCACCTCATAAAAAATTGATGTTCATGCCACTCATCATAACCAAAATCCTAACCTCATCTCAAAGCAACCCCTAGGTATCTGATCCACGATTAGCTGGCCAAAGAGGAAATTGAATGAATTGCTATGAGGGTCACATCATCGATCTCATCCTAGAATGGGAATGAGATTGAGTCTTTTAGGGAGAAGTCTACCTTCGATCTAGAAGAACAACTACATAGTAGAGTAATCTATAGTGGGTTCTCCTCACCACCTCCATAGTATAGTAAGCCTGAAGATTACCTATTTGATTAAATAGGCCTATGATGATCATGTCACTACTCTCAGCCATCGTTGTGGTTTCCCTAGCTATGGCATCATCCCACTCAATCATCATTCAATCCCTATCCATTGTCACTTGATCCCTCTTAGCCTAGGTTAATATACTCCTATGATGGCTTGATCCCTTGTAGCCTAGGCTAATCTCCTCCTATGATGGCTTGATCCCATGCTACTGCCACCTGATCAAACTCTTCCTATAGAAGTTCTATCTTCCTCCTCATGGCATCCTTCTCCTATTAGGATACCTCCTCTACTTTCTTACTGGTACCTACCTTGGTAGTACAAGTCATAGTGAGAGGGGGCACAATCAATGCTTATGACGGTACATACACATCTCTTGCCTTCATCGTAGTCTCTCCTATGCCATCTAGACATCATGACGAGCCATATTGCTTAGTTTTAGCCCCATTTATGTCTACCTCATCATTGGTATAACCTACACATGATAAATTTATTGGTACCACTGGAGATAACCTGAAGCAACCCCCACATCATCTATCCTAGGATATACTATAGGAGGATCATTTGCATCCTAAACAAAACTCTCAGGATGTAGAAGGTAACCTGATCCTCTATATCTCTCCTAAGTAACACACTAAAACTAAAACTCTCCCATCATTGGGATCCCCTAGACAAGGCCAAACTACATCAAAATCCTATCTAGGTGATAGAGCTCAAACTCTCCACAAGCATCTTGCAACCACCTGACTCTTTGTACTTAGAACAACTGAATGCCATCCTTGACCCATCCTAGATGATATCTCCATGGGTGTCATATAACTTGATCTAGTTGCAGGTCATCAATGACATTGAGCTGTCATCATCACTTCTCTAAAAGATATCTTGCCAATCACATGGGTGCAGTCCCATTTGGATTATGTTAAAACATGTTAACTAGGTCTATAGGTATCCCAAGTGGTCATCTAACAACTAAATGCTCCCATGCCCAAACCTAAAGAAGATATAGCAAACTAGACTCTTCCCATCCTTGTAGGCAACAAGGTGGAGAGTTTGGTATAATTTATGTAGAATGAATGGACCTAATGTAAAGTGTACTTGCTTCTCTCATACAGATAATGATCTTGCCCCATCCCCAATGCAACAATGTGTCTCCAACCAACAAGCCTAAAATCACAATACATAATAGCATTATTAGCTGATTTAGTAGCCCTACCAAATATATGGTATTGATATCAATATTGTACCATTTCAACTAGAATAGTGGACCATGAGTCAATATCTAGATAACCCACACGTGGTTATGGTTTCTCTATATTTGGGCACCTTGAATAAGTACCTGAAGGATTCTTCAAACATCCTCTAACATCATCGACATCTTGTTGGTTGGTAAAAAGGTGGCATTTTCTAAGTGCCACCTCTTTATCAAAGCAATTAATAGTGCATGATCTAGCTTGATATTGTGTATCGTCGCTAGTTACCCTATCTAGGACCACTTGATCCATTGGTGTCAAGATATTTAGTTCACCGTAAAGTATGTGAGCATCTATCCTAACACTCTAGCACATCCAACACCTGAATACATAAGAAAAAGAAAAAATAAAGTTATATTTCTCTATAAAAATCATATAATCCTTCTCTCCTTATCCCTTCATGAATTTACCAGATCAAAGCAAATATCTTGGCTAAAAGTGATTTTGTTGACCTACCTAAAGTCACAAATACACCACCTCATTGGGGAATTTGAAATGATGCATTCATGCCATGTGGAGTGAATACATCAATCATGATGTCATGATCTTAAAAAGTAAAAAATTGAAAAAAATGATGGACAAAAAAGTTCATACCTCTCCTTGGGTCCCACTTGGACCTATCCCACTGTATACTAGGTCTAGTCTATGCGTTAGACATATCTAATGCACCATTTTTTGAAGTGTGATACTTTCTCTAGAGCCCCTTTTCTCCTCTTGTGAATGGTAAAATTAACTTGTCACAACACCTTGTTGCCCTATTTTTACCCTACTCGAGTGAAATGTTTCTATTACCAACTTCTTACCTAGTCTATTCAAGTTCCTTTGGGATGCTATTTTATCCTTCAAAATCTTGAGGGGACACCTAGGATGGGGGAAACAACTAGTTTGAACCCTTCTTTAACCCTAATAAGAAATTTATCTAGTAAAACTCCTTAAAATAGTTTACTTCTCCTGTAAACAATCCTTTGATATGTTTTACCCCATATTAATCTAACAAAAACCAATGATCATGTCTTTTTCAAAATCAAAGGCATATACAACTATTTTTGACACATTTATTAATTTTAAATGCATAAAGAAGAGGAAAATCTAGCTACCTAAAATTGGACCATCTAATTTATGACAATTCTTGACCCAAACCCACAAAAGGTCAAGTCAGTCATAATAATTGACTCAACCTTAGGGTTTGTAGTCAAAAGCTAAAAATACCAAATTTTCTAAAAAGTGAATACACTTGTTAGCCGGTGTATTTGCAACCAATCCAAATTCTCCCACCCCTCACCAAATTTGACTTCTAACGGTCAAATTCAAGAATATGCCAAGTTAGCAAATATGTTGGCAACATATTCATAAAGGCTGCATATTCATGTCTAACATGTTAAAAATTTAACTATGCCTATAGCAGCCAATCAAGGTGCAAATCGCTCCTACCTACCCCTTTTCCATCATAGGCAATACAAAGGTAGAGAGGAAGGTGGCTAACTTTCCTCCACCTACCCAAATTGGCTCCAATCAAGGGGGTAGCTAATTATAGGCCATTTTGTCAGCTAGTTAGCCTTGTTAACAAACCAATCAACTTTCAATCAACCACTAAACTAAGTGACATCATCTCTCCCATTTGGAAAATCCCCAATAGGGCCAATTTCTATAAATTGACCCCTTGGGATGGCACTCATAAAAAAATAATTTCTTGCATTGGAACTCTACCAAAATTGGACATCAAGCTTTTGTATCGAAGTGCTACCAAAAGTCTGTTAGGAAGTCATCAAGCAATTAAGGATTCAAAGGAGGAAATGGGTCATCTTGCACTCTTGGGAATTTGATGATATATTTTTAATTATATTGTGCTCTTATTTCTATTTTCATTAATAAAATTAGGATTCAATCTTTATGCATGCACTCCAACATTCTTAGTTTTAAACTAATGATTGCATTTATTATATTCCTTTTAACTCTCCTATAGAAAGGTATCTTAGGATGTCTATAAGGTAGAAAATTGCTTTTAGGATTCTTAGAATGCTAGTGAAGACCAAGCCTTTTTTTTTCCTATGATTTTAATTTTCTACCAATTTGTACAAATTTTCCACTTATATCTAAACTAGGTGGTGTATTCTCTTAAAGTAGTCAAAAAATCACTTGTGATCCCTCTTAGCGTCAAGGGGGAGAATGTTGGAATATGATGCTGACCATTTGGCATTTCCATGCCAGCAAAACAAATTTGTCCCTCATTTTGTAACTGTAGAATATTTTAGTTTGTAATTGTAGGAAAATTTCAGCTTGTAACAATTGTAGACTGTTATTCTTCTTGTAACAACTTAGATTCTTCATTTTTTTAGTCATAGATAGAGAAATATCTTTTCTATTGCATTGTACAAGTTGTCAGTGTGTGCAAACATGAATTCAAGGTGAAAAATTCATTTTTCCAGCCTGCTTTGTTTTCTTGTATTGTGTAGTTCATATTTTACAAAAAGTTTGAACAACCTACTTTGGAGCTTAATAGGTATGACTTTATTAACTCTTGGCCTTCTTCCATTGTTCTCCATACTATATATCCCTCTCCTTCCACTCTGTGTCTTGGGATATCTTTTTCAACTGCTCCTAAGTAATTTTTAGCTTGTAAAAGTCTACTCCATAAGCCCCCAGTAGTTGTAATCCATTTCCAATATAACTTCCTTGCTAGTGCCTTGTTGCTTTAGTATGTTGATATTATCCCTAATCCTCCTTGTTTTTTTGGTTGACATATCTTCTCCCACCCAACTAGTGCTAATTTTTGTTCTTCCCTTGCACCTGACCACAAAAACTTTCTTGTGTGTTTATCAATATCTTTCATAATTTTCTTTGGAGACTGGAGTATGGAAAATTTATAAACTAGGAGAGCTTGTAGCACAAATTTAATCATTGTAAGCCTTCCTCCCAAGCTTAGCCATTTGTGTGTCCAGTTGCTCAACTTAGCTTGAAGTTTGTCAATCAACCCTTTCCAATCCTTGTGTTTTGTTTTCTTTGCAAATAAAGGTAATCCTAAATATTGTATGGGTAAAGGAGTTTCCATGAAGTTCAAAAATTGTATAATTTTGTCTCTCACCCTCTTCGTTGTATTGAAAAAAACTATTTGAGATTTTTTTCCATTAAAAGTTTGCCCTGTAGCTTGAGTATACCCATCTAAAATTTATTTTATATTTCTTGCAATTAGGAGATTGGCTTGACTAATAAGAGCTGTATCATCCACAAACAGGAGGTGATTTATCTTAATCTAAGAACTGATTTTCAGACCCCTGAGCCTCCCCTATTGTATCCATTTTTTTAACAGTCTCCCTAGACCCTCTACATAAGGGATAAAAAGGTAAGGGGAAAAAAGGTCCCCTTGCCTTAGACCCTTTGCTGCTATGAACATGGGAGAGGGATTACCATTTACCATAACTGAGAATGATGTGGTCTGTGTACAGGATTTTACCCAATATCTCCACTTCTTTGCAAAGCCCTTTTTTTTAATCTAAAATCCTTTGCAAAAAAGACAAGTCTACTCTATCATAGGCTTTATAAATATCTAATTTAATAAACATACCTAGGTCCTTTTGCTTGGACATTATGTGTATCACTTCCTGTGCCTTCAACAAAACCACCTTGCTCACTTGAAATCAGATTTGGTAAAAAGGGTTTTAACCTCTTTGCCATAAGCATTGTTAATATATTGTATACTATATTACAGAGTGAAATAGGCCTATAATTATCAATTATCTCATTAGGTGGGCCCTTAGGAATTAAAGTGATAAAAGTATGATTCAAGGATTTTAACATTTGCTTAATCTATCTGATTTCCTCCAGTGCCTCCACCACTGCTTGGCCCATAATTTCTCAAAAAAATTGATAAAATTCAATGGGGCATCCATATGGTCCTGGGGTCTTTCCTGTTTGTATTTTTTGTATGATTTGTGATGTTTCTCCCAGAGAAATTTCCTCCATTAATAATTTATTATGTTCTGGTTTAACTAATTGTAGTATCTTCTCCCGCCATATTTCATTCAAATTTTCATTGCTACTAAAAAGAGTATGGAAGTATTGATATGCTATAGTTTTCATTTCACTTCCACTGGTTTTTACCTAACCCATCATATCTGTAAGACCTGTAATTCTATTTTGTTGTCTTCTAGTTGTTGCTTTATTATGAAAGAAATATGTGTTTTGATCTCCCTCCTTTAACCATGTAACTTTGGCTCTTTACCTCCAATAGATCTCTTCTTGTTCTTCCAAAGCTTCCTCCTAATAATTTATGCCTCACGTTGCAACATATATTTTGTAATAGTTCCTTATCTTATCTCCTGAGCAATATTCTCCTTCTGATCTTTGATTTCATTTTTTGGACTTTAGTGAGTTCCTTGTGTTTACTCCACTCCTTTAGTTGGGTCATAACATATTTAAGTTGTTTATGAATTTTGAATTGGGTTGTCCCAAATATTTGTTTCCCTAATTCCCACCACTCCTTTATGTGGTCCCCCAAATCCTCATCTTTCAGCCACCATAGCTCAAATTTAAAAGTTCCTGCAACTTTATGATTATCTTCTTCTATGGTAAGGATTATTGGAAAATGATCTGAAGAAAGCCTATCCATGACCCTTGATTGATGCTTGGTATCCATGTATAGTTCCTCTCCCATGAAGAAACGATCCAAGCAATATTTGTCTGTCTCCCCTTCCTTTCTTCTATTTTTCCAGGTCATGGAGCTATCCACAATTGAGATATCTATTATATTCATTTGATATGTTATTGATGAAAAAAACCTTTCCTTTTCCTCCAACATAGATCCGCCTCATTGTTGTTCCTCTATTCTAAGATTTGCATTGAAGTCTCCTCCCACAATCCATTGGTCCTCCGGGTAGTTGTCTCTGAAAGTCTAGATGGCTGCCCATTGATCCCTTTGTGCTCTGATTGTCTGTGCTCCATAAAAATTAACTATAGTCCATTTTTTCCCACTTTCCCTATTTTGTAACCGAACCATCAACACCCCTCTCGTAGAGGCCCCCCTATCACTAGGAACAGTTGGTGATTTCGCATAGTGGAAAATCCACCTGAATTCCCCTCTGCATATTGAGCAAGGATCTCTCGTTTTTGCCATATCCTCCTATTTATTTTTTGTAAGTCTTATCCTTGCATTTTGGTTTCTTGCAACAAAACTATATTTGGACTCATATGATAATGTTTTTGATTGCCTTTGTTTGGGGTGAATGCCTAAACCCCTCACATTCCAAGTAATTAATATCATTAAGAATTAGGAGAGAAAAATGAGCCATTGATTTTACCTTTCCATTCTGGTTCAAATCTCTTCCATGTTCCTTTATCTTTTCCTTGTTTGACTTCCTCCATATAGATTGGTTTGGTTTTTGTTTCTTCTCCACACCCCTAAAGGAGGGATGTCTTTGTTCTTATTTCCTTCTTTCATCTCTATTTTCTGAGTTAAAACTATCCCATGCTCTATTTTCTCTTCTTTGGTCTCCCTCGTGGGCTAAATCTCCTCTTCCATGAGAGAGGTGTCTGGATCTACTCCTTGCTAGTTTTGTGACACTAGACTAGATTATTGTTCCTGATCTACCGGTGTGACTTGCTAGGTATCCTCCTCTAATCCTTCCATTTTAAAATCCCCTTCTGTTTCCAAGCTTCCCAATTGTTTGAATATCTCATATCTATTGTTTATTCTTTTCGCTTTTTCTCCTTGTCTTTGGTTACTATGCTAATGTATTTTGTTTGGCATTCTGATTACTTTTTGGAAGCCCTCAAAGTCTGTTGGGAATTTCCATTCCTTCTATTTTATCTTTTGTTGAGGAGATTGGCCCGCCATGTTAATATTTGCTCTTGTCCCCTCCTGTTCAAATTGATGATTTTTAACTGTTGGGCACATTCTAGCTAGATTTGCATGAGCATGGCACACCTGACATCTGAATGGAATAGCCTAATAATACAGTTGTTGGCGCCATATAAAATCTCTTATTTTTAGGTTTATCTCTATTGGAAGAGGTTTATTGCGGTCCATTTCTTCACAAACCCTAGCAAACATTGTCGATCCTCCTAAAACTGTTTCTTTTAATCTACCTTGATAATGACCTAGTAAGTTGCCTATTGCCTTGAGTACCTCCTCTTTCCAAAATTCAAGGGGAAGGGAAAATAATCTTACCCATATTGGTACCGTAGTCGATTCCACCCTCGAGTCGAATCTCATCTTCCATGGTTGTAGGAATAGTCCTGCTGGCCCGTGATGATACAACCCTCCCTCAAATACTTTTGTCGATCTACCACTAATGTGAACTCTACAGAAAAACACCCATTTGGGAGAGTTAGAATTTTGTATTCTCCTTCCAGATGCCATTGTTTCCTTATCCACGTGTGAAGGAAGTGCAGAGACGGTCTGAAACCCACGAATTTTCCTATTAGGTTGTGTTTTGTCTTATAAACTATATCCTTAGCTATCCAGTCCTTAGCTATTTCCAATATTGGTATTTTCTTTGCTTGTGATAAATATCCATTCACCCTTCCTAACAGAGAATCCTCCTTTTTTCGCTTCCCCATGGTGTTTATGATTGTCCTTGCCTGTGTTTGACAGCCATTAAAGTTATCTTGACTACCAGATAGCTTCTCCCGGTATGAGATTCCTTGTTTTGGAGGATTTGGTACCGAAGTACCTATGTCCCTCATTCTTGGTCATGATCCGTACTATTAAAAGACCCTCCAACAAGATTCATCCTCTCTAATGGTGTTTTTTGCATGAAAATGTTCTCCAAGCCTCTTCCCTAACCTCTAAAACCCTAGTTCGATATGATTGTCATTGCATGTGTTTGATAGTCATTGAATCTATCTTGGGTACCATAGCTTCTCCAGGTATGAGATTCTTTGTTTTGGAGGATTTGGTCCCAAAGTACCTATGTCCCCCATTCTTGTTCGTGATCCGTACTACTAAAAGACCCTCCAACAAGATTGATCCTCTTTGATGGTGTTTTTTGTATGAAAATTTTCTCCAGGCCTCTGCCCTAACCTTTGAAACCCTAGTTCGATTCCTCAGACCAACAACTTTTCATTTAGTTTTTTCAAGGCCTCTTTGTTGTTAAAACATAGATGGGATCATGTTTTGTTTAATAAAATAAACATTAGTGAATAATGTGTCTTATTTAAATTAATGTGATGAAATGTGCTAGTGGGTAGTTTATTCATAAGATTGAATTATGCACTAGAGGATAATGCATTTATTTGAATTGATAGGTTGAGGTATATTTGTAGATAATATGATCCATGTGTAGGAATGCATAATGGAAGATGCTTCCCTTTTGATTGGATGAGTTGAATTGTCTCGCGGATAATATATTTTGTTGGCTATAAATACATTAGTGGATGATGTATTTCCCTTAATTTGATGGGTTGTAATATGTTAGTGGATAACATACATTTCGGATTAGAAGTACGTTAGTGGGTATGGTATTTCATTTGATACAGGATGATTTATTACGAGTAAAATATATACTTTAGGGGATACTATATCTCTTGGGAACTATTTGTGATAGATGTGGATTAGAAGATTGTACTTTCATTGATAGCATAATGCATGCCATAATGCAATATTGGGGTACCTTGAGGAGGTTCCTCTCCTACTTGATAGGTTTGCATAGGAACTCATTGAGAGGATTATGGGGTCCTCTCGAATGAGTTGATATATGCAATTCTCCTATTGATGTGCAACCACTTGGAATCCTAGGTGGAGACGTTCCCTTGAGTTGGACAATGGAAAAAGATATACTTGGGAGGATGAACGCAAAGTCCATCCTAAGGAATTATGAGGTTATTTTGCAACTTTGTAGCATTAATTAGAGGACCTATTCATGCATTTGGAAATGAGATTTCTATGTTACTACATTGATGGATGTTACAAAATGAATTATGAGATTCATTTCACATGTTTGTATTGAAGGCTATTTAATTAATAAAATAAAAGAGATTTTCAGACCAAGTTTATTCTTCATGAGGGTTTCTAGGATATATGATGTGTTATATGTGCTTAATGACTATTGCTATTTCATGATATTGTATCTATATACTTTTAAAATTAACATGTTATGGAATGGTTGCTTCAATTTTATGAAATATGATCATGGTTGTGAATCTATTAGGTAATCATAATTATAAAATACATGTTAATGAAATTTGTGTTCCCTATTAAGTACCATAATCATGTTTGATCTAATTAGATTAGAAGGAATTATAGGGAGAAAGAAAGAGAGGTGGCCTATCCGTTATACTCTTAGTACACATACGTAGATAGACTTACGTATGGTGTAGAGATAAACACATCCTCTTGACAAACTAAGAGGGATAAGTTAGCTCATTGTGAAGGTGAAACATATGGCTTATTTGCATTATGTTTAATGCACTTGCATAAATCTACTTATGCAAGGTGAAAATATGACCTTAATGAATATTAAAAAAGTAAAAATTTCTCTCTCAAGTTGGGTTGAAATTTTTTGGGTTGCATTATATAATAACCCAAAAATTCCAACCCAACTTGAGAGAGTAAATTTTATTTTTTGTTAATATTCAATAGGAGTCCGCATAATCCCCACCTTGCATAAGTTCGTCTATGCAGGTGCACTAAGCGTATTGTGGATAGGTCATCATTCTCACTCCCTTTCCAATTACTTCTAATCTATTTGATCATAAACATCATTATAATGTTTAGCAAGGAATATAAATGTCATTCAAATGTGTTTTTAATATATTTACAACCATGACCATCTTTCATAAAATTGAAACAACAATTCCATAACATGCTAATTTCTAAAGGCATAAAAAAACAAATTCATGAAATAACAATAATCAAGCACATATGACACATCATATATCCTAGGAACCCTCATGAGAAATAAACCTAACCTAAAAAATTACATTTATCTTTTCATTATTTTAATTTTCTTTGGTACAATAGTATAAAGTGGTTCGTAATCCTTTTTGATACATCCATAAACATATGTGCATAATAATTTCCACAATTCCTATGATATTCAAGTCCTCAATACATGAACAGGTCCTTTAATTCATGTTACAATGCCACGAGGGAACCCCATAATTCTCTCGGATGAAATCTGCATTCATCCCCAAAGATATCTCCTCATTGGGTCCGAGTTCCAAAGAACTCCACATTTCCAAGAGTCTAATATAAATACATTCACTATCATAACATACACATGAACTCATTAGGAAGGAATCCATAATCCTCCTAATGAGTTCTTAAGCAAGCAATACTAAAATGAGAAGAACCTTCTCCTCCTTAATCAAAGTGTCTCCATAGCACCATTACAATATAGTATGGATTAAATTATCCATCAATGCTTAATCACCATGAAATATAACAACCACTAATACTTTTTTTTCATAATCAAACCCAAGGAAAACATTAACCATAAATGTATTACTAGGTTATGCAACATACTAGCCATTAACCTTTTCAACTTATCAAAATAAAGGAGATATAAATGGAATACATTATCTGTAAATGTATTTACTAATCCCTGTAAATATACTAATAACAAATAATCATGTAAGGAAAATTATATATTAGAGGTAACGTATTTGCTAAACCAACAAAATACATTACCTCTAATGTATAATTTTCCTCACATGAAACATATTACCTACTAATATATTTCTTCTCATTCATTCTAATTGAAATATATATTAACCACATCATAGATAAACCCTTTAATCTCCTTTATCCAACGCCAAAAATAATTCATTTAATTCATCATTCACCTTTGGATTATTCCTTTAGTCTAAGCAAGGGCCTACTAACCAATCATTTCATAAAATGAACCATTGAGTTATCCATTTATTTATCTATTCATTTGATTGCCTATTTAATCAACAATTTGTTTTGATTAACCATAAATCAACTATTCTTTTGGTTAATTCTTTACTCAGCTATTCATTTGGTCAACCATTTAGCCAACTATTCATTTGATTGACTATTTATTCATCTATTCCTTGGTTGACCTTTTAATAAACTATTCATTTGATTAACCCATTAATCATCTCTATGATCTATTTGATTAATCCTAAATCAATTATTCATTTGGTTAACTTTAAATAAATGATATTGATTTTAAACAAAAGGGGCATTCCTTTAAACCTAACAATATGGTCACTCCTTTAGAGTTTTTTTTTTTTTGGTGAATAAAAGTCTTCATTAATTACTAAGTTTTGCAAGTTAACCCAAAACCTATTACAATATCCAGCCTTCTGCTGAGATTGTAGATCGTAGTCATCCTTGAAACTTTCTTACTGAAACTTGTGTTGAATCCCCTACAACACCCTACTAACAAGGCACACCCATACCTAAACATAACTGTAAACATTACTTACATTAACAGGAAATTGAAGTTTGGAACTTTGAAATCCTTTAGAGTTATCTAATAGGACCATTGCTTGCATTAAATCCTAAGCCATTAAGCCATCATTTCAACTAAACAATGGGCCATGTATATAAAAACCAAACTTAAACAATTATATGCTATCTTTTAAAATTAAGCAATGGCCATTGATGTGGAACTTAAACTATAGGGCTATTTAACATGAACCTAACAATCGACTCTCAAATTGCAAAACCATCCTCTAAATTAACCCTTTGGTTAAAATATCATCCCCACTTTAATTATCCGAACGGTTGATAGTTGCCCCACTTATAATTCAAATGTTCATTAAGTTAAGTAGGCATCCATCAAATTAATAACAATCAACTAGGGCCTCTATGGCCTATAAACCATTCTATTAAAATCAGCATAGATATCACGACCCCCCTTTTAATACATGAGTATCATTATTACAAATATTTAAAATATTTGAAAAGGTAAAGAATTGGAAATGTAGAGTCATTTCAATGAGGCATGTTTTGCACAAAGCATCCAAGTCTAAGAATTTAGTGAGTGCTGCAAGTTGATAACATGTTTAATTTATTTTCTTCATTTCCTAAAATAAGTACCAAGTTTAACCTACAACTAAAAGCTAATAAACTGAAATCACAGGTTCTGTAATAAGGGATTGTATCTCTTAAAGTTTTGATTTGAATGGCTCATTCTTGCCTTAAAACATCACTAGGTTTAATTTGTAGTTAAGAAACTAAAATCATAGGTCCTATGATCAGGGAATATATATTTATTAAATTTTCATTTGAATGGTTTAACCATTTGGGGAGGGCAAAAATAACACATTGAGACACGTGGTTCCTCTTCATATGAGGTCTGCCCTTATTATCTATAGAAGCCATAAAAAAAAATCTTGAAACAGGAATCCCAGTATAATAAATAAAGAAAATCACATATATCCATTAAAAAATCTTGTGCCTTACAAAACAATTCAATGTTCATTGGTTCAAACATGTAATGTAAAGAACTATAGCTTAGTTATGGTGCAGGTGGTGATGATATGTTATGGGATAAACCTTTAAATTAACCAAAATGAATTGTCTTTGATTGTAGCAAGACATTTTAAATTGTTTAGTATTAATTTATACCAGTTGCCTTCTTCACTGCAAAAATCTAGTGGTTGCTTCTTTCCTTTTTTTTACAAGAAAAAAATTGTAATTTTAGTTGAAGAGAAAGAAAATTACACTTCTCAGGTGCCTTACCACAAATAGAAAGCCAGATAAAATCAGATTACTGAGATTCAAGATATAATTACAGTCGGGTAGATCAGAGAGGAAAAAAACCTATCTTTGAAATAGCATGGGGATAATAAGGATAAATATCATTATATATCAATACTTAATCATTCAAACAACCTCCATGACCAAAACCTAAATAGAAATAAGTGAAAAAGAAACCAAACAAAATAGAAAGGAAACAATTAGAAACTGTCATAAAGCTCTAATCAAATGAAACAGGACCACAATAAAAAACCCAGAGCTAGCATAGAAACTAGGGATATGATATGTAGGTGAAAGAAGAAACTCCATCTTTGTTCTCTTCCATTTGCAAGAAACCTTTTGGAACCTATTGACATTCTTTTGATAACCTATCTGCTTCTTGATTTAATTCCCTATAAACATGTGTAAAAGAGATATTTTCAAAAAGAGAAGTCACCTCCAGTAGTTCATCTCCCACTTTTAATTGAGTAGATCTATTCATCCAATTGATGACTAGAGTGGAATCTCCAAATATTTGTAATTTTTTCATATTTCTCTGCACAACACACTTCATTAGCAATCTCGATGCTTGAAACTCAACAAAATTGTTGGAACTTGTCCCAAGATCTGCTTTAAATTTGATATAGTGGGTATCCGAGAAGTACAAAATGCCTCTCGTGCTACTAAAAGATGACTATCTCTGACTAGCCTCATAAAAAAGACCCCATGGCTGAGACTTTTCAATGAACAAATTGTCTACTTGTCAAGGTTTCTTATGTCTATCAGGCCCTTTGTTTATTGAGACCAAAGTCCTCACTTGAAATATGACTTGAAATGGAGGAATTAACTTCCCTTCAAAAATATATGCATTCCATGCCAACCATATACCCCAACATATAAGACATGGTAAAGAAAGAAACAGTTTCAAGTCATTTTTCAAACACCACTATCTTAAGCATACCTCCACTTTTTCTCTTCCCAAATATTGTGTACTTTAGTTATCTGTTCAACTTCTAACCAAACCTGTTGAGAAACATGGTATTTGATTAACAAATGAGTGATTTTTTATTCCTCTAACTGACACAACATACAAATACTTGGACCTTGTATGATTTTTCTCTGTAAAACTTCCCAACTCAAAGCCTTATTTCTCAAAGCTAACCACATGAAAATAATTATCTTGTTTGGGGTAGATAATTTCCAACTCTGCTTCCACTATTAAGGATGAGGGTTAAAACTTGCTTTGTAACCAAGTCTAATCGTATATTGACTTCCAAATTTGTTGTATGCCCAAGAAATAGTATCTGATTCAACTCTCAGTTTGATATGACTCTTATTAAGACTATTAGTATAAGCCTTCCACAAAATAACATGTTCATCAAAAAAACCCAAGACCTGAGTTTGCTTCCAACCTTGGGTCCAAATACTAGAAGAATATGATTCCCCCACCTAATGAAGAAAGTAATTGTCTTGTAAAGAACTTATCATAGCTTTCGACAACAAAATGTTTTGTCCACAACCCAAAATAGAATTTTCCCCTATTCTAACTTGTTCATCGTCGCCCACTTTTCAAGCTAAATATTTTCCAATCATATGAAAGGCCTATACTAGTGCCTTCCATTGAATGGAAACATTTTTAATGCTTTTCTATGGACTTATGATTCAATCCATAAAGGTCCCTAGACAAATATATTTCTATTCAATAATATGCTTCCATAATCCTTCTTTGGTCAAAATTCTCCATAAACATTTTGCTGCCAAAGAATAACCAAAAAGATGGATATTTTTAAGGCCCCAACCACCTTTCTCCATTGGCCTAGCAATACTCTGCCACTTAATTAAAGGAATACCTTCATGTTCCTTGCATCCAATCCAAAGAAATCTAAAGAAGATTTTTATTATTTTCTCTAAAACTCCTTTGGGAATGAAGGCCAAGGAGTGCCAAAAAACAAGAATTGCCTCAAGAACCGACTTTACAAGTGTTAATCTCCCACCAATAGACAACCATTTATTACACCAATGGTTAATCCTAAATTCAATCTTCTCTAAAAGCCATCCCCAATCTCTCTTCTTGTAAGTATTTGGCTTCAATACAAACCAAAAATACTTAAAGCCTTCCTGGAAATCTAAGAGATTAAAAGGAAAATTTTTGATTAGATCATGTTTAGTCTCCTACTCTAGACCATTAAAGCAAATAGAGGATTTTTGAAAATTTCTCCATGCCGGTTGAAATATTGTAAGTGTCCAAGTTTTTCTTCAACTTTCTAGCTTCCCTTAAACTTCCATTTGTGAACATGAATACATCATCAACAAATAATAAATAAGATAAATAAAGTACCCCCCACTTTGATCCCGAACAAGGATCTCACCCTCTTTGCATCCAAAACATCTCTACTCAATCCTTTAACAACCAACAAAAAAAGTAAAGGGGATAAAGGACATCCCTGTCTCAGTCCTCTTGAGGGTATAATGAATTTGTAAGTTGATTTATTTAGAAGAACAACAAAAGATACAAAATAAATACATCCCATAGTCCACTTTACTACCAGATAGGTAAAACCCACATGTAAGAGCATCAATCTGAGATACAACCAGCTAATTCTATCATAAGCTTTAGATAGATCTAGTTTAAGGATTGCAGGAAGATTTTTGGTTTTAATAGAGTGAAGGCCCTCTTGTGCAGCTCCTATGGCTTCAAAAATTTGTCTAGTTGCTAAAAATCCAAACTGCTCTTGGGAAATAACTTCAGAGAAAATATTCTTCAATCTAATAGCCATAATCTTTGCAATGATTTTATAGATACAATTACACAACGAAATAGGTCTAAATTCATCAAAGATTTCAGGCTTCTACTTTTTTGGAGTCAAAGCTAAAAAAGTGGAGTTAAAATCCCCAAAAACCTGACCACTCAACCTAACTTCCTTCATCACTCTGAGAAGATCCTCCTCAACCAGATCATAGAAAACTAGGAAAAAATCCATAGGCCATCCATCAGGCCTTGGAATTTTATCCTTTTTGAAAGAAGTCAGGACAACTTTTAGATCTTCCTTTATGACCTCCTTCATAAGTAACTGATTGTCCTCCTCTGTCATAAATCTGAGGAAGAAAATAGTTAACTTTAAAATTTCCCCAATATTGACTCTATCAGGTTCTTTATAGATAGATTGAAAATGTTTTACTCCTGTCTGCTAATTCATAAAAACTCCTAACGAGGACCCCTTATTCATTTTGCATCTCCAAGATAGTGTTAACCTTCTTCTCATGATTAGAAAAATTATGAAAAAACTTAGTATTTCCATCCATTTTTTTAACCATACAACTCTACTTTTCATTCTCCATTCAACTTCCCTCCACTCCAAGAATTTGTTCTTCTTAATTTCTAGTTCAACGAGTCTTGTTTTCTTCTCCTCTTTAAACATGCTAGCCTCATTTTTTTAATGAATTTCTGACTTTTCCTTCTCCACAAACTTAAGATCTCTATCCATACTCTCCTTTTTAACTACAATCCAAGATGACACAACTCCTTTTAATTTTTTTAGAGCATCAACAAATTGAAAACTTGCTGATGATGTGGAACTTTGGTTATAACAAATCCATTCTTTTTTAATCATTTGTTGACAATATTCTTCCTCCAACCAAATTGGATTGAGATCAAAAGGATTGGCAGGTTTTGCCTCTTGACTTTCTAATTGAAGAAAAATGGGAGAATAATCTGAGCCACCTCCAGTCTCAACCCATTATCGTTTTCTGTCTATTTCATTGTATCATGTCTTTGAGATCAAAAATCTGTCCAACATCTCTAAGATCCTAACTTTCCCAACTCTATTATTTATCCATGTAGGCATTAATTTTATTGGTTCCAAATAAATTAAACCAACTTCTTCAATATTATGCTTGAAGTAATCTGCAAGTCTATCAAGTCTTGTAGATTCTCCCCACACCTCACTTCTATTCATAGTAAAATTTAAGTCCCCACCAATGATAACTCTTTCATCCTTAACACACCTTTGGGAGAAAAAATCATCATAGAAGATCTACCTATCTTCATAGGGACTGTAACAATTAATAACCGATAATATCAAACCCAAGTCTTTAAAAAGAATTTTGTCCACAAACATGAAATCATAAAGGAAGAATTCATTAAGGATTCAGTCAAAACACCCCCTAAATTTTTGGTAGCATCTAGAGCTAAGAACTCCCAGTCCCTAAGCAATTTACTTAACCCTTCAATGACTTTTGTACCTGCCCCCATGGTTTCTTTTAGAAGGATAACATTTGGATTATGAATTTCCACCAGCCTGGCTAAGGCAAGTCTTTTAGAGGGACTTCCAAGACCTCGATATTAAGGGATAACAAGATCATTTAAACATCTTAGAGGGGTTTTGTCCCGCTCTGAGGACCCTTATGATAGATTTTTGTTTACCCTACTGAATTTCCCTCAAAGCCTTCTCCTGTGCATGAGATAAACATGATTTCCTACCTGTTGAAGTAGTGGAAGATTAACCCTAACCTTCCAACAACTACACAAGTTCTCAGCTCAGATCCTTTTTTCCTAGGACATAACAAATTTTTGCAAGAGGAACCCGTATACAAACCATCCCTTGAAATAGATACCTCCTTAGAAGATTCACCTGATAGGTCACAAAGACTTCCCACAATAGTAGAAATATTTGGATCACAATCCCCATTCAATGCATTTTTGGTTGCTGGCCCATTATCCAAAATCATAGAAAATTCCTTGTCCCTGAGACTTCTCTTTGAAAATTTATAAGGCAATGTACAAAGTTCTTTATTACCTAAGTCCATATTATTCTCATGTATTGGACGTAAATTATCATAAGGCTTAGATGTCTGACCAACAAACTTAATAGTATTGGGTTCCAATCCTTTCTTAGTTTTCTTTATGACTATCTCCTTCTCTAACAGCTTGTGAACAGTGAAATGGAGACAAATCTAGGCCCAAAAGTTCTTCCTCCTCCAGAGTTTGGTTCTCTAACAACTTGTGAACAGTGAAATGGAGACAAAGCTTGTGAACATTCTTTTTGCTTGTTTGTGCCAAATCATGGACCACTATTGAGCTTTGAAAAATATGTATCTCTTGATTGTTGTTAGCTGATTTGAAATCTCCACTAGTCATTTTTTTTCTCATCCATACATTCTGTGAGAAAGCTTGAGGACATTCCTTAGCAATATGTCCATAAACATGACAACAAACACGTCTAAAAGGAATATTCAATGTTTTTTTACCCATGTGTTGTAGGTGAGTTGGAGAGGATAGGGCAATCCTCCAAGGGAGGTCCTTGGTTCGAATCTCCACTCTACCAAATGCACATCGGGTATCCAAAATCTAGTTGATAATGTTGGTGCGATCAGGGACGAACGTGACTCCCAGGTGATTTTGACGGTGTAGAACCCCCTGGTCGTGGTTTCTCAGACCAAGGCGGCCCCTTAATGAGTTTTTTGCTAAATTAAAAAAAAAGGAATCTTCAAATAATCCAAGATTTAATTATGAACTGTATTCCCCACAACGATCTCCATACAGTCCAGTAAGCCTCCACTGATATCCATATCAACCAAAACCCAAGCTACAGACCAAAAAACACTAGATTTGAAAGAAGTATCTATATCCAAGGTTTTACCTAATGAATCTCCAATTGCTTTCTAAGCTCTTTCTAACCATAACTCCATAGGTAGACCTAGAAGTTATACCCAGATCAGGATTCTCCTAGCAACTTCAGTCCTAGGATAAAAGCAAGTCGTCTAAGCCTTCAAAGCCAAAAAAATCCAAAAAAGAAGACCCCTAATACCAACGACCTCCCAAAATTTTCTGTGCATCTTCCTCAAATTGAAAAAGGAAACCTATCCATCCTTTGGCAAGTGATTGAAAAATTGGCCCATATCCTAATATTGGGATCCATAGCTTCTACAACCACTCATTTAGTGTATTATCAGCTATTTGATGTCCATGAAATTTTTTAATAAGGGCCTTCTTCAAAAACTTTGAAACTTGTTCCATCCTCAAGTCTTCTCCAAGTACCATTCTGATATTCGTCCTTCTCTTTTTAACCACTTTATGTGCCTTATGCACTTTCGTAATTGGAGTTGTAGATTATGTTGACTGTAAGTTTGGACCCACTCCACTTTACCAATAAAACCAAAACCAAACAAAGGAAACTCTGTCAGACAAAGTGAGTTTGGATTGTTTGGAGCCTGCTCAAGTTTTTCTTCCTCGTAATGAAATGCTTGGTCATTCATTAGACCCATCACTTGAGTAGAGTGTTCTAAGAAACCTAAGAGTGAGCAGTCAATTGACTTGATCTGAACCTTTTGACATAGACTCTTCTCTGTCCACTAAAGTCTGATAACCTATAATATTATTCTGATCACTCAAAAAACCCAAGGACCCCTAGTTCTCAACTTCTAAATCTTGTCCAAAAATGAGATCCTTGGCCCTTGGAGTTGAAAATATGCATTGTCCCTCAAAGGGATCCTCTGAGAAGTCCAAACATTCCTCTTCATTCTCCATCAAAAACAAGAAATCAATTTCCCAAATTAAACTGCCATTTCAAAAATACCAAATAAAAAATATTTTTACTTTGCTGCCCTAGCATTGTTTTACTAGCCTTCGTTGCCCTAGCACTGTTGCGACACTATTAAAATATTTTTACGTCTCTACCCTAGCACTGCTGCACTCGCCTTCGTTGCCCTAACACTTTTGTGGCACTGTTAAAATATTTTTACTTCATTGCCCTAGCACTGTTGCGACACTGTTAAAATATGTTTACTTTGTTGCCCTAACACTGCTACACTTTCCTTCGCTACCCTAGCACTGCTGTGACACTATTAAAATTTATTTACTTCACGGCCCTAGAACTACCGCACTCGCCTTCGCTACTCTAGAACTACTGCACTTGCCTTTGCTACCCTAGCACTGTTGCACTTGCCTTTGCTACCCTAGCACTACTACGACACTGTTAAAATATTTTTACTTCACTGCCCTAGCAGTGCTGCACTCACCTTCGCTGCCCTAGCACTGCTACAACATTATTAAAATATTTTTACTTCGCTGTCCTAGCACTGCTGCACTCGCCTTTGCTGCCCTAGCACTACTACACTTGCCTTCGCTGCCCTAGCACTATTGTGGCATTGTAAAAACATTTCTACTTCAATGTCCTAACACTGCTACACTTGCCTTCATTGCCCTGGTACTGTTAAAATATTTTTACTGCGTTGCCCTAGCACTGTTGCGCTCGACTTCGCTGCTCTTGATAGGAAATCTTTGCATATCAAAGAATACCATTTCGTGTATTTTTCTCTTTAAGTGAAGTGATATTCTGTTTCCACTAAAACATATACATATGCACCAGAAGCTACTCAACATCACCCAAAGAACTAAAATGCATTCAAAATGAGTCTATCTGTAAATTCTATCAGCTTAGAATAATTCTTTTCCAACTAATCCAGTGCACGCTTGCTCTCCAAACTCATTTTCGTTCTATTCTCTCTTCCTCCTGATACTCCTCCCTTGCTTCTTTCTACTTGACTTACAATTTCAATCAACATAAGTAAAATCTCATAACTGCTTGAGAAGAGCTAGAGTATAGGAGTAAATCTTTAGTCTTTAATAAGATGTATACAAAAATGAATATGATTTTGATGTTGATTATAATTAAAATCATTTTCAATGACAACTCATACTAATTATTCCTTATAATATAGGACAATAATGATAGTGCCACTGTTTATTTAGATACTACCACTCAATCACATTTCCTAATCTCGTGCAAGTAAGCCAAGATCATACATCATATGCCAATAAAAAGTGTTAGAATATAATCCATAAAGTCGTCTATTAACTTGAGCTCTATAATTTGCTCTAAAGAGACATGTATGATGAGAAAAATCCTTCTTGTATCTTTTTTGGATATTAACAATATTACACATCTATATTTGCCACAAATTGGATTAATGCAAAAAGTCAAAATGGCATGTAGCTCTTCACCACTTGCCGATGCATTCTCAACCCATATATTGGGGAACAATACTAGATATTTAAAACCACATAAATGCTCATTTTACCACCATCTAAATTAATTTTACCAAGCAACTAAACAAAATCCAATAACATGAAAATAATGGATATTAACATTAATTATAGCACATCTCAAAGTTCCAATATGTACACAATATGAATGATAAAAATTGGAAAGTAATTCAAGAGACAACCAAACACATGGATGCATCATTCGTTATCAAGAGCCATTATAAACCATTAAATAAAATGCGGCCCCAAAAAATATCAAATATAAAGCTCTCGAAACTTTAGGGTCCAATATTAATAGAGGACAAATGGTTGCGATACAACGACAAAGCAGAGGTAAAAGAAAATTTAAATTAAAACCTTAGGTTACTCCAAGAATTAAGCGACAACGACAATGAAGTCATAGGCAAACATGGGTTTGTTTTCATAGAGACATCACGAGGGAAGATTCAGTCCTGCGAAGGTGTAGGATAAGGTTCAAAATTGCCATTACGATTCAACGAACGTCGACGATGAAAGGATCATCAACAGGTTGAAAGACAGAGGAAAAAACATCACATTGGACCCCTATTTGAGCACGTATCGTCGATGACAAAAGAGAGAAGGTTTTAAACGGGGCTAAAAGGGGGATCCCGACAATTACACAGGCTTGATATATATAACATACCTCATGTTGACACAAAACGAGTTGCAGACTTAGAAAAAATATACATCAGTTACAAGCCTTCCTCAACTTTTTGCAGGGAAAGAACAATAAATAAATCATTTTAAAACCTAAATGGAAATAGAGCACATCCCCTTTTTCCTTTCAAAAAGAGAGACTACGAACAACCAAATACTATTTTGGAAACCAAATTTTATTTTCAAGAATAATATTTCCAACGCAAAGATAAGGGGAGAAAATTAGATCCTACTCAATATCTGCATTTCCTCCCTCAACTACCTGCAACTCCCCTTCCCCCGCTTCTTTTCCCAATGTTCTCTCCTTTTTGTTGTAGTCTTCTTCTTCCCCATTTTTTTTTCCTCCCACCCTAGCATAATGGCTTCCTTCCAAAGCCATTTCCCCTTTCCAAGAGGACCTCTCCCCTTTCCCAGGTAGCAAAATTTCATTAAATCAACCTCCATCATCTGCCATGGGCCAACATTCCAACCTTTCTAATGATCATTTTTTTAATAATTGAAATTCTTTCCTCAAATGGAAAGTCAAAGGAGATCTAGGCATAATTAAAAATCATTTTTCATCTCTCATGGTCCTGCTACAATAAAAAAGGTGTTGAGGATATTATTGTACCTTAGGCTTAATTATAAGCCTAAGTTATTATTATTATTTCTTATTTCTTGCATTGTAATACGTGAGGCATAGTATGCCCATGTTGGATATGTGTTTGTTATTTGTTAGGATGCATAGTTAGACTGTTAGAGATGTGTTTTGTCTTCTAGTAGTTAGTTGTTTGTTAGCATCCATATTTGGTAGGTGGTCATCCCTACATATATTTTAGTTACAGTTGGTTGGCCTTGAATGACAAATTGTTACAACCACTGTAACCACATGATTCCTTTGTAAGCATTATATATTCTTTTACCAATAATGAATAATCAGCTTCACGTTGAGTTTCCATATCAGTGGTCATCACAACCATAGGATATTTTGTGTAAGAAGGGAGGCAAAGTGCCAACTTCATTTCTAGGTGACTAGTATTGTTTTGCTGCTAGTGCACTAGATCCTAGGGTAGTTGCTACGAGGAATTGGCTTGGGCCAGCCCATAGCATCAGTTTTGTGAAGCTCTTGAGGTGGCAGAGGTAGAAATTACCCTTGCATCGAATAACCCTAACAGATCAGAGGGTAACTAGACTTGCCATAATAAACGCAAGAAAAGTTTGTCTTATTTGAAGATCAGAGAAATCAGGACATATTTGAGGATCAGTTTCATAATTTTGAGGTCAAATTTTCAGATTTTCAGGCATGAAATATTTTCCAGAAATGGTAGTTTCTATTTGCAGCCCCAAAACTTCTAATTGTGATATATCATGATCCAGAATGAATTTTTGAGTTTTGTCAGTGGTTCTGAGTACCTATTTGGCTCATTTACATGTCTACAAAGTTTCATTAAATTCTGAAAACTTTCATTTTTGCCATAATTTTGCTCCTCACATTTTTCTCTTTGGAGCATTTCGAATTTGTTTGTGAGCATTGAAAATCATTGTTGACTAGTAAAAATACTCTGCAAGCCTTTACAGTGCAAAATACATGAGGGCGGATGTCTTTGAAACCAATATTTAATGCCGAAGAAAAATTGCTAAGTGTTAATTGAGGGCGGAAAAATGGGAGGTCACCGTGCCCCAATGGAGTCCCAAAGTTCCGCCCACCTTGAAGAAAATAAAAGAAGGAATTGCCAAGTATGGAAGATTAGGCGTAGAAATGGGACATGAGCAAAAGAGTGGCTTTCCTAAAACCCGACCCGCACTCAACGTGGAAATAAAGCCCGACAACTTAAAAAAAAATTAAAGTTGACTTAATGCTGCCTTGGGCGGAGAAATGGGTTGCTATAGCACTTCAGGTGAGTCCCAAAATTCCATCAACTTAAAGTTGTACTAGGCGGAAAAATGGAATTGGGCGAAGAAAGTGAGTGCCCGAAGCCCCGCCACTATACAAATTAAAGAAGAAAATTGTTTAAAAAAATTAAAGAAGAAAATTTACTAAGCTTGGAAGTTGGAAAATCATTCCCGACAAAGCAATAAAGCCTAAAATCCCAACCTTCGATAAATAGAGAAATTTGGTTAAGTAAAAACTTGGACGGAGAAATGGGACTCCCTTGCACTTCCATAGCATCCCGAAAGTCCGCCCCTCAACGTGCAAAAATGCTAAGGGACAAAGCTTGGGCGGAAATATGGGGCATCGGCAATAGAAGGAGCATCCCAAAAGTCTGTCCTCATTCTTGGCACGAAAAAATGGGATTCCATTCAAGATGTCACCATCCCAAAATGTCGTCCACGCATATTGTTGGGAATATTAGAGTGTGCTATGTATGAAAGGATGTAAAATTTATCTAAGTGTGCTTGGGCGGTAAAATGAGACATCGTTGGAAAAAGTGAGATATGGTAACAAGGAATGAGCTCCGCCCATGGAATTTTAGCCGTGCATATTGGAAGCTACCTGGTTTTATGCCCTAGCATGGAGCAATGATGTAATGCCGAGAAAGTTTGACCTTAAGCCTAGGAAATAATTTGCACGCAATTGCCAAAAAAAATGAAAACCTTAGAAAAAATTAAAATAATCAAATTAATATTATTAGTAATGCTCTAACTTTGCGTATTTTTATTTTTGCATGATTTTTGCCGATCGCTGCATTAAATGACGGACGTGATAGTAGGCATAGAATTTTAAAGCGAACCTAAGAAAGTACAATCATGCCCAAAATGGAAGAGGTGGGAAACCAATGCTTCGCTGGATTTTGCTAAATGAAAAATAATGCAGTACGTTGAATCCAAAGTTCCTGAGCATTGTGCGAGTAGAAAATTAATGGAGCATGGCCATTACAGGGCTTATTGCAGAATGGAGTATTGATGAGACATGGCCAAAGTACTATGCATTTAATGAGGCGTGGGCTGCAACATGTAGGGAAATTCAATTTCAAAAAGCCTATCGTGGAGGCAGATGGGAAATTAATTGCAAAATGTAACACTAAGGGAGGGCTAGAAATTGTATAAATATTGGCTCGCTAGCCAGTTACAGGGGTTGGAAGCCAAAAATTAGTAGTAGACTTTAGTTTTTATTTGTTTTTTCTCTTTGTAGGCAGATGGTAATTATGAACCAAGTGGATACTATTTTTGAGCTTCGCTCTTTGTAATCCACTAGAGTGGACAAACCTGAAAGCATGTATTCAATGTTTTATCTTTTAATATAAAGGCTCTGGAATTTTCTATGTTCCATCTATGCATGTTGATGGTGGTTGTAGACTGTCTATTTCATGGTCTGTTTTTCCTTTGAAGATTGCACCATCTCTAACCTCAGGCTGTGTGAATACTGGTCGAGAAGGGATTGGTTTAATTTGGGTTTGTTTGCTTTATCAGATTGGTGCTGGAGTTCAAGGCAGTATCACTAGTTTTTTTTTATTTTCTTTAACCTTTCAACCTTTGACTTTTCTTTGGAACTTATTTAAATTAGGAGTAGGTTAGTTTTCGATTTGAAGCATTGAAGCTATTGTTTATATCGCATTTTAATTTTCATATAACTTTAAAAGAATCATTGTTGGCATGTATGTGATATATCAATGGTAATTAACAATATATAAGAAGGGTAGATATTGTTTGTTTCACTATTATTGAAGGTTTAAATCGCTACGAATCTTCTAAATCTTAAGCTTGATTCTTATATTTAGCCTCGTTAGCACCCAACAGAACTGACTTTCATACAATCAAGCATTTTATTTTCAAGTATTGTACTAGGAAATTTATATACTTTCAGACAGAACCAACAAAGGCCCCTTGAAGGAACAGTCATCATTAACCTCTTAGTCTATCTGCATTGGCCAAGACCTGGCATATCCGAACCTTAGGGGAAAAAAATTTCTCTTTCAAGAGGGAACAAATCTCTATTCCAAGTATGTTGACATGCCCTTGACAATGTGTCATTTGCACGCTCAACAAAAATGGCGCTAGAAGGAGGGCTAAAGCCATACTTTTCCTAGTTCATTGATTTTATGCATCTTGATTGTCAAATTTTATTACTTAAGATCCATTAATGGCAGCTCTTGCTCCATGGATGGTAGAAAGTAGCCCTCTGAACATAGTTGGGTTTGCACATAATATACCTAATGATTTTGAAAGATATCTTCCCCAATATAGGCATGATGGAATGAAACTAACTGAAGAACATATTCAGGCATACCGAGACCATAATCCGTTTACAAATTATGCATGAGGATGTTGCCTGTAAAATATTTCCATACACATTAGATGAATATGCATATGATTGGTACATCAACTTACCTTCAGGCTCCATCACTTCCTGGGCTCAACTATACACAACATTTGTTATCCATTTTAGAAAACCTGTTGACCCAATTATGATATACCATTATTTTGCCTCTGCCCGTAGAAAACCTAACGAATCCTTGAGACTATTCAATGATAGGTTCCATAAGTTATACACTAGCTTGGTGACACCTTACATCCTTCCAGAGGAAGCAACCATCCAAATGTAATTTGGAGCCTTGGACCCATTAACTTCCATGTTTTTTAGGAGAATTCCTCAAATTACATCCTTACCCAAAGCATATAATTAGACATTAAGATTTGAACAACATTTGATTTCTCAAGGTTTTGGTATGGTTCAATTACTATCACTTGGACAATTTGGAGCTTACAATCAGATACCACAAATGAATCCAGCTCTTGCACAACATCTTCCCTACTGCACCCATTTTCAGGAGTTATGTATCCTAGCTAGTACCAACCTTTCAATCTAGCACCCTTGAATCAAATGATCCCTAACGTGAGTAGTCAACAGACCATCCCAACACATTTGGACAATCAGGTGACCATGAACAACATTCTTGGTCATAGACTTCCAGCAAATGTTCAACCAATTTTATCTACATTTTTGAACACATTTGCAATCAGGACCAAGTCAACTCAATAGCATAAATCCTGAGTTGGACATCATAGAAAATATGGTTAAAAAACTGAGCAACGATATGCTTAAATTGCAAAGGCAAGTTCCTCAAAACTCACCTGCAAATAACATTCAAAATAGGAATCTTGACTTCCATCCCACTGCACAGCACGATGAAACTGATTGCTTAGAGTTTAAAACTGCATTGGATATTGTCCAAAATGAGGTGAAAGTTTCAAAGTCAGTACCTGCCAATGAGGGTTGTAGGAATCAAGCCAATAAAAATATGGGGACAGATCTAGTATTAGAAACATATGAATCTTTAGAAGTGGAGGAAGATGAATCTGAAGATGGCATGGAAGAAGGGATGGAATCTCATCAAGTGTTTCAGAAGGATAATAATTATATTATTCAAGATAAATAAGGGGAATCACTCACTTATTTCGCACCTCCTAAAGGAACTTCCATATTGCTTGATGTGCAAGAAATTCAAAGCCCTGTCCCACATAGGGATCCTCAATGTCATTACCATAGATAGAGGAAACTCCAGAACAAAGCAATTTGGGATATGATATTATTGAAGACCCTAAGGAAACCAAGGAAAATAGTCCTTTGGTTGTGGCAGTTCAGTTAGTTGACTACAAGGATTTGTTGATTGAGAAAGAAGAAACCACAAAGGTTGTTGATGCCCAGGTAGCTCTATACAAGGAAGAGGTGGAATCTCCACATTTCCTTCTGACTGTTGGAATTTCTAGAAAAAAGTTTACATAATTATCTTGTGGATTTAGGTGCTTTTGATAATGCAATGCCATGTGTTATTGACAAAGGATTAAGGTTGGCCCCTGCTCACACAAATAATAAGGTTGCTATGCTGGACAAGATGGAGGTAAGTATGGTTGGTTTATTACAACAAACTCTCATAAAAATTATTGTTGAACCGAGGATGCAAGAACACATTGATATTCTGGTTGTGGATATCTTAGATGTCCATGGGGTGCTGCTCAGTCATGATTGGTCAAAAATATTGAATGGTTATATGGCGATTGATTTTTCAGAAGTAGAGCCAATGCTGAAGGATCTCATCATTGATCACAATAATTCCGATGAGGTTTTTTGCATTGAGTCAGAATGGAATGTTTACACTATTTGGATGGAAATCATAACTGAAGGTAATTATTCGATATTGGAGACCCCACGTAGTAAACAAAAAATATTTCAATACCAGTTGTGGATCCTTGATTTTAATGGATCAAAGTCCAAGTATGGTAGTGATGGGATTAAATTGAGTTGGTGGGGTAAGAGAGGCAAAATGGAGGCCTTTAAGATTTTAGAACTAATTTTGTTATGGAATAATGCCCATACAATCAGACATGCCTATCATGGTAAGCATCATTCAAATTTTGGTAATCGTGTTTGGGACCCAGGAAAATTTAATTATGAAAAAATTGACCCCTTTGGCCCAGGACCATTTCAAACATCATAAATATCAAGTCCTTTTTCGTAAATAATTTTGTATGCATTTGTTGTTTTGATTTTTCTTTGGCTTTAGTTTTGTTTGTTTTATTTTCAATGTTGGCCTATTTTATGCTAGTTTCTTTTTGTCATTGTTTTCAATTTCGGCTTATTTCATGCTTCTCTGTGGGTTGGTCTAAATTATCCAAGTGCAATCTGATTTTGGTTGCTCTAAGTTGGAAAGTTTTCTATGCAATTTGGGGGTGAAAAGTCCCTCACTGAGCTCATTGAAGCTGAAATTAGCTTAACCGGTTGTTTGAAGTTTATTCATTGTTTGGGACAGATGAATCTGAAAGTGATGTGAAATGATGTTGTAGCTTCACATTGAAAATACTTTAAAAAAAATTCCAGATCGGAAGAAGTGAAACCATCATGGTTTGGTCTTTTGTTATGAAGTATATTCAAGTGTTTATCCTCCTATTTTCCATGGTAATCCCAAACCCAAAAGTAGGACCGAGTGCTTATTGAAATTTGCTGGCGTTCAAAAAAAGAAAGAAAAAAGAGAATCTATGTTAACAAAATAAAAATAAATAAAAGAAAATGTTCAAGTGCTTGGGTGATTCAGACAGCCTCTACCGGGGCTATGGACGCCCGGTTGGCAGTAGAGCAAGGTCTAGAGTGGGATTAGAGATAACTCCATCGAGGCTATGGATGCCTGAATGGCAATGGAGCAATGCCCAGACAAACTGGTGACATGTCTACATGCGTGACAAAACTCATCATAAGTAGACCAATGTTCGCTCAGGGATAAACCAAACCATTTTCCAAACCATGATGGCAAATTTTAATTGATTCTAGAATATAATGAATTCATATGCACACACTTTGCTAAAACAAAATGGAGTATTGCTTTCAAACAAAATTGCCTAACCTCGGCCTTGGATGGATGCCAAATTTTTGGTTTTGCTAGTTTGGGAGTTTCATTGTTTTTAGAGGGGGTTCTTTCTATTCCCAAAATGCTCAAGAGAATTTTCTAGCAGAGTCGCCATTTGTTGTTGCGCTTGCACAACACACCCTAGTCTTGATTGGGGACCCACTGAATTTTTTGGTTTTAATCTCAAATTTTTTGTTTGCCTTAGGTTTTTTAATTTTTGCTTGCATCTTTTTTTTTTGAAATTTGATTGCACCAAGGTGTTGAAATTGCTTTCATATAGCATTTTGAAGTGGATTGCATCAAAAATTTTGAATTTTGGCTCTTCAAGGACATTATTTTGGATTAATATTTCAAAATTTTGATTTTTAAAGGTTTATCCTAAGGTTTTTGAAATTTTAAATTTTAGGGTTCTTTGATTTTCACAATCTTGCCCTATTTTTGATGTAATTTTGAAACTGTCATATCTTTTGAGTGGATAATTTGTTTTGAGTGATTCGAGATATGGTAGGACCGTATTGATATCATCTTTGCAATAGTATAAAAGTTGTAGATTTTTAGGCCTAAAATATTTTCCAGAAATGGCAGTTTCTATTTGTAGCTCCGAAACTTCTAATTGTGATATCTCATGATATAGAATGATTTTTGAGTTATGTTAGTGAATTTGAGTACCCATTTGGCTCATTTAGATGTTTGTAAAGTTTTATTAGATTTTGGAAAATTTATTTTTTACCATAATTTTGCTCGTCACATTTTTCTCTATGGGACATTTCGAATTTGTTTGTGAGCATTGAAAATCATCGTTGGCAAATAAAAATCCTCCGCAAGACTTTACCGTGAAAAATACATGAGGGTGGATGTCTTTGAAACCAATGTCTAACGCCCGAGAAAAAGTTGCTAAGTGTTAATTGAGGGCGAAAAAATGGGAGGTCACCGTGCCCCAATGGAGTCACAAAGTTCTATCCAACTTGAAGAAAATAAAAGTAGGAATTTCCAAGCATGGAAGATTAGGCATAGAAATGGGACATGAGCAAAAGAGTGGCTTTCCCAAAACCTTGCCCGCACTCAATGTAGAAATAAATCCCGACAACTTCAAAAAAAGTTAAAGTCGACTTAATGCTGCCTTGGGCAGAGAAATGGGTTGCTATTGCACTTCATGTGATTCCCAAAAGTTTATAGGATTAAAGGTACACTGGGTGGCAAAATGGAATTGGGCAAAGAAAGTGAGTGCCCAAAGCCCCACCACTTTACAAATTGAAGAGGAAAATTATTCAAAAAAAATTAAAGAAGAAAATTTACTAAGCTTGGAAGTTGAAAAATCATTCCCGACAAAGAAATAAAACCTAAAATCCCAACCTTCAAGAAATAGAGAAATTTGGTTAAGTAAAAACTTGAGGAAAGTCTGAAAGTCCGCCCCTCAACGTGCATAAATGAGACTCCCTTGCACTTCCACAACATCCCGAAATTCCTCCCCTCAACGTGCAAAAATGCCAAGGGACAAAGCTTGGATGGAAATATGGGGCATTGAAAATAGAAGCAGCATCCCAAAAATCAGTCGTCATTCTTGGGACGACAAAATGGGATTCCATTCAAGAAGTTACCATCCCAAAATGTCGTCCATGCATATTGTTGGGAATAGTAGAGTGTGCTATGTATGAAAGGATGTCAGACTTTCAGGATAGCCAACTTCAAAATTATAACCTAAAATTCCATCGGTGAAAGTAAAGTCCACCAACATTGAAGGAAATGAAAAATTTGTCTAAGTGTGCTTGGGCGGTAAAATGGGACATCATTGGAAAAAGTGAGATCCGGTAACAAGGAATGAGCTCCGCCCATGGAAGTTTACCCGTGCATATTGGAAGCTAACCGGTTTTATGCCCTAGCATGGAGCAATGATGTAATGCTGAGAAAGTGTGGCCTTAATCCTGGGAAATAATTTGTAGGCAATTGCCAAAAAAAATAATTAAAAAAATAAAAAAATAAAAATGAAAACCTTAGAAAATTTTAAAATAATCAAATTAATATTATTTTTAATGCTTCTGTCTTGATTTGCAAAATTTTGGCTGGTGGTTGTATTAAATGGCGGACGTGATAGCAGGCATAGAATTTTAAAGCAAACCACAAAGTACAATCATGCCCAAAATGGAATAGGTGGAAACCAGTGCTCTGTTGGATTTTTCTAAATGAAAAATAATGCAGTACATCGACTCCAAAGTTCTTAAGCGTGCGGGTGGGAAATTAATGGAGTATCGCCATTGCAGGGCTTATTGTAGAATGGAGTATTGATGAGACATACCCAAAGTACTACACATTTAATGAGGCGTGGGCTGCAGCATAAAGGGAAATTCAATTTCAAAAGTCTATCTTAGAGGTAGATGGGAAATTAATTGCAAAATGTAACGCTAAGGGAGGGCTAGAAACTGTATAAATATTGGCTCACTAGCCGGTTACATAAGTCGAAAGCCATCTATTAGCAGTAGAGTTTAGTTTTTCTTTGTTTATTTCTCTTTGTAGGCGGATGGTAATTCTGAACCAAGTGGCTACTATTTTTGAGCTCGACTCTTTGTAATCCACCTGAGTGGACAAACCTGAAAAAATGTATTCAATGATTTATCTTTTAATATAAAGGCTCTAGAATTTACCGTGTCCAATCTGTGCATGCTGATGGTGGTTGTATACAGTCCATTTCATAGTCTATTTTTCCTCTGAAGATTGCACCATCTCAGACCTCGGGTTGTGTGAATATTGGTCGGGCAGGGATTGGTTTAATTTGGATTTGTTTGCTTTACCGAATCAGGGCTAGAGTTCAGGGTAGTGTCACTTTTTTTCTTTTATTTTCTCTATCCCTTCAACCTTTGAATTTTATCTATTGTTTAAATTAGGAGTAGGTTAGTTTTCGATTTGAAGCATTGAAGCTATTGTTTATATCACATTTTTAATTTCATATAGCTTCAAAAGATTCATTGCTCGCATGTATGTGATATATCTTAATGGTAATGAACGATATATAAGAAGGGCAAATATTGTTTGTTTCATTGTTATTGAAGGTTTAAATCGCTGCAAATATTTTAAATATTGAGCTTGATTCTTATCTTTAGCCTCCTTAACACCCAACAAAAATAGCTTTAATACAGTCAAGCATTTTATTTTCAAGCATTGTACCAGGAAATTTATATACTTTAAGGCAGAACCAAAAAAGGCCCTTTGAAGGAAAAATCATCATTAACCTCTTAGTCTATCCGCACTGGCCAAAACCTGGCATACCCGAACCTTGGGGGAAAGAAGTTTCCCTTTCAAGAGGGAACAAATCTCTATTCCAAGTATGTTGACATGCCCTTGACAACGTGTCATTTGCACGCTCAACACTTTCATTCTATGAAAATTGCATCCATAGCTCTATAAAATTCCATTTGATGGTTCCCAATGTACCTAACCATTGAGCCCCCAACACAATATCACATCCCCCTTGTAGAAAAAACATATCATTTTTGAGCTCATAATCCTCTATTTTCGATTTAATATTGTGATATTTGCCTTTGCAAGGCAAAGTTCCTCCATTGGCCACGCTAATCTTAAAGGAATTATATGTGTGTATATAGCAATTGGCCTGCTTGGAAATTTAGGGATCAATAAACTTGTGTGTGCTTCCATAATAAATAAGGATTGTAAGAGGTTGGCCTTTGAAAAACCTAGAACTTTCATGGTTTGTGGAGTAATAATTCTAGCAAGAGCATGGATAGAAATTTATGCCTATGGGTCTTCATGCATCTCTTCCTCATTTTGGGGTGGTTCTTAAACTAGTTTCGTCTCATCATCACTTTGATCACTATTGATTGGATCTTTGACATCTATGAGAAAAAACTTCTTTTGGGCACATATATGCCTTCAAACATATTTTTCATCATAATTATAACACAAAACTTGAGCGCGTTGAACATCCATTTCTTCCGTAGTCCAGTATTTGTGGGGAACAATTTTATTTTCATTATGAGTTGGGAACTTGGGAGAAGAAGAGGGTTTATTTTGTGGAAATTTAGATGTTCTCCTTTGAGTTAAGAATTTGGATTCGACCAACTATGTCAAGCTTATAGCTTGCATCATTGTTTATGGTTTGAACGTCTTGACCTTGGCTAGGAGATCATTTTTCAATCCACCGATGAAACAACTCATAAAAAATCCTTCATTCAACCCCTTGGTTCTGTTAGCCAATTTTTTAAATCGGGTCTGGTAATCTCAAATTATAGAGGTTTGTCTCAACTTGGTTAAAGCTCTTCAAAAGTCATCATACTCACTAGGGCCAAAGCAAGTGAGTAATTAGGACTAAAAAACTTCCCACGAGGGGTCGAGAATGGTGTGTTGTAACCGCTGATACCACTGTAAGGCTTTAGACTCAAAATTGAAAGAAGCCATCTAGATCCATAAATATTTAGGGACATTGTGGAGTTTGAAGAATTGATCTACACAACATAACCACCCATCTGCATCCTTCCCATTGAACTTAGAAAAGTCCAATTTAGGCATCTTAAAGGGAGTATCATGGTAAAAAAGAGGGTGAGAGTCTCCCCTTCCTTTCCTTTTCCTTGACCTAATTGTTCGGTATGATAATCAAATATTTTAGGGGCACCTTGAAGTCTTGACTCAACCTCAATAAAATGTTCTTCATAGTTGTCTTTGGAGCTAAGGTATTTGCTTCGAAAGCATTGAATATCTTCCCTTATGGAGTTAATATCATTTAGAAGGCTATCAATGGAGCTTTGTATTCTTTCCAACATTGACATGGCTTGTTCTACCTCTTTTTGATGGTCATGAGTGCCACCAACCATTTTGGTGAGTTTTGAACCTCTTTCACTTTATTACTAAAAATAGAAGTGTGATGTAGGAGTTCCTATTTTTGGTAAGGATTCCAAAAATGTGCTTGGGTATTATATATTAAAATGATCAACTTGAAAAGATGGTCATAATGGTTTGTATATCCCAACACTTATTTTGGACACCCCAAACTCTATTTTAAGAATGTGTGTTGCTACCAATCTATTTTTTATTTGTTGTTTTGACGAGTCTATTGGTGTGATTGGTTTTTGCTTTGGAGGTTGGGTTCAAAATTTGGGTACTACATAAGCCAACTCTGCCCTGTATATTTTTTACTATTGACCACTCCAGACACTATAATAACACCTATACTATGGCACTAACACAGTTCAATTTTTGACTCCGAAATTTCCTATGTTATTCATTTACTGAACCTGTCTGTTTTGTTTCTATCATTGACAACCTTGTAATTATTGACTATTACTATGAATGACAATCCTCACTATTCAATTCTTGACTTTGGGATTCCCTACGCTACTAATAACCCTATAATTACTTAATATTATAAATGAATGTTACTGTTCGGTTCATCGATTCTTTCCTTTGTGCATTTAATGTTTTTGTGATAGGGAAGTATCCTCCATATACTCAATTTTTGTGGGACGAATTTTTGGTTCCAAGTTAAACATTCAGTAGAGCAAAAAAACTTTGTTTTTGCAGGTATTTTGGTTCTAGGTTAAACATTTAGTAGAACAAAAAAACTTTGTTTTTACAATTTAAACTTTTGAAAAAACTAGGGTATGCTCGGCAAGGGTGTATGTAATACCTATAGGCCCTCTATTATACCGTAGTTATGAATGGTAGTGCTCGGACCAATATTTTAGGCCACTATTCAAGGAGGATTCTATACATACCCTTGAGCACACTACTTGCCTCTTTGACAGTACGAGAGGTTAATCTTCCTAGATGTTGTATCCGTTGTACTATGGATATTACAAGGCCAAAAAAACTTCATAGGGCTAAAGGTTTGCTTAGTCCTAGATGGTATTCCTAAATACCCAAAGATATGTGGGAGCTCGAGTCTGTGTATTGGTGTTGTTTGAGGCCTAGGTATTGGAGCCTGATTGCCCCTCATTTCACTAGACTTTTTATGGACTATCTAGCTTAGCCAATAATAAAAACTCCTCTATGATATTTTAAAATCCCTAACACAACATTTCTAACCTACACAACTATTGTAGAAAAAAAAAGGACTACATATTTTTGCTAGTTTTTTTTTAATAAAGGGCAAGCAAAAATAAAAAAACATAGAAAAATTATACCTAATAGTCATAATAGATGAGCAATAATTATCACAGTCATAGTGAAAATTGACCTTGAAAAGTGCTCCGATACCACTTGTTAGGAACCTACTATTAAAAATAAACTCACACAAATTATAAAAAATAAGCAAAGATTTATACAATAAGAAAATATCACAATACGAAAAGTAAATGCTGAATTAAACACAAAATTCGTGGTCTCTTCAAGGGGGAAACCTCCTTCAATATTTCACTAATTTTCAAAATAAACATTCATATGTGGCTCCATTTATTTTAAATAAATACTTCATGCAACCTTAACCTAAAGTTCAAGAGTTGGCTTACATTCAAAATGCCACTCGAGCTAGAACCTTCTACTAAACATCGGTTACATTCTTGATAACGATTACATGAAATGACCTGACCCAACTTGTATAAGCGCCTTACTTGCCACATACCATTACAAAGTATTACGAAATAAAATTATAAAGGGATCCCCACATTGGAAGTGGGTCATTACATAATCATATGAGAATTATAAACATAATGCTAGGATAGGGTCCTAATAGGTTACAACTAGATCCTAGTTGGGGATAAGATATTCAAAGATCAATCTTTGAGGATGCTAGTGAGGATAAGATCCTTATTGCAAAAGCTTTTAGATTGACCTATCTAGACCATTCATCTTTTCTGCTAATTTCAACACTAGAGTTTCAAAGTTGTAACTATTAGGGACAAATCCATATCAAATGATCCAAATTTATAATCAATTATCAATTGGAGTGACCATGCAATATGGATAACTAGAAAAGGAGAATAAAACATATAAGAGAAAGGCCTAGGATAATATTTTAGTAGTAGCAAAATAGTTAGTCAAATATTTGTAACTTTAATAGGAAGTGGAAGCTCTTACCAAGGATGTTGCAAAAGAATCCTTTGTTGCAACGAGTAGAACAACTATGAACAAAACATTTTGAGAGTAAGAGGCAAAGAATGCAATTGGAATATCTCTTGGAATAAATCACCCAAGACCAAAATCACCTCAGACAACAAATTGAACAAGGAAATATTTTGGAACAATAAATGGAACATATATGAGTTGCTTCATAGGCAAGGGCTTGGGAAGTTAATTGGATCTAGGAATATATTGACAAAATGAAAATGAAGCAGTGATGAACCTAAGGTGCATCTCATATATTGACTAAGTTGAGTCCCTATGGGACAATATTAAAACCAAGGTTGCCAATTTCAAGAGGTACTTTGAATTTGTGGCTAACACTTAACCCATCATTAATAAAAAAAACAAGGACCATTCAACAAACCGAGGATGAGCTAACTATGAAGGAAAGGTACTAGGGGGTGTTAAAGCAATTGGTGATGATTTTGGTATCTTAGGCATAAGATATAGGGGTGGACTACAAAGAAATAATTAGGAGACAAAAAAGGATTTTTGGTTCATAAAGGGTCTAAGAGCCTATAAAGACACCCTCTAAACAACATATGGTTACAATTCGATCCTCAAAGATCAATCTTTGAGGTTTCTAATAGGGATAAGAGTCTAATTGCAAAAGCCTTTTAGATTGACCTATCTACACCATCCAAATATTCTACTAACTTCATCACTAGTGTTTCAAAGCTAGACCTATAGAGGATGGACCCATATCAAATGTTCTAAATTTTCTAATCAATTGTCAATTAGAGAAACCATGCAATATGGAAAATTGACAAAGGAGAATAAAACATATAATACAAAGGTCTAGGATAATATTTTAGAAGTAGCAAAACTTAGTTAACTTTTTTTAGCTTCAATAGGAAGTGGAAGCTCTTAGGAAGAATGTTGTGGAAGGATCCTAGTTGCAACAACAAGTACAACAATTATGAACAAAACTTGTAAGTAAGAGATAAATATTGCAATTAGAGTATCTCCTAGAATAAATCTCCTAAGGCCAAAATCACCTCATACAATAACTTAAACAAGGAAAGTGTTGGAACAATAAATGGAACAAATACACTGTGCTCAATAGGCAAGGGATTGGAAAGTAAATAGCCTCTAGAAATATAATGACAAAATGAAAACGAATTCAATGATGAACCTAAGGTGCATCTTAGAGTTAACTAATTGAAGTGCCTATGGGATGACATTAAAACCAAGGTTTCCTATGTCAAGAGGTACTTTGAATTTATGGCTAACACTAGAGCCATCCTTGACCAAAAAACAAGAATCATTCAACAAACTAAGGATGAACTAGCTATGAAGGCAAGGTACTAGGAGGTTTTAAATGAGTTGGTTGCAATGTTAACATCTTAAGCATAATAGTGAGGGTAGACTAAAAGGAAATTTTTAGGAGACTAAAAAGGATTTCTAGTCCTTAAATAGTCTACAAGCTTGTAAAGACACCCTAGAAAACCTTGTAACCCCGGTTCAAGAAATGCTAGAAAAAATACACGGGTTAATAGACCTTGGATTAATTGACATGTTTGATGACTAGAGGAGACACCTAGATTATGATGTTATGTAATGATGAGAAATACAAAGCAAGAGATACACTAAAGTTTATAAAAAACTTGAAGGTACTATTAGGCCATTTAAAAAATTGATGGAGCAAGAGGATAGGTTCTATGAAAACCTATATGAGGATCTTGCAAGGGATGTAAAGAACCTATTGGACCTTAATTTTTTCAAATATCAAGAATGGTATAAGTTGTTGAAGCTTATTCCATGAGAGGACTAAAGAGAACCATAATTTTATAATTTTATATTAGAATCCCAATTTTATAGACTTCATACCCAATGATAAAGACAAGAATTAGTCTCTTTCCAATTGAGCTTGGTGCCTTGTGGAGTATGCACAAGTGTATTAACTCAGTTAATACCTTGGGTTCAATAACATTTTAAAAAATTATAAGACAATAAAATTATCCAATTTGAGCCTTCCATAAGCCATTTTTGTAGAATTAGGTCCTTATTGTTAGATTTTGATGTAATAAGCACTGGGAGATAGCAATTAGAAGATGCAAAATAATATGAAAGAAAATAAATTTGATAGATGATTGAAATATGCAATAAATAGAAATGATATAAAAGAATACAATGTAGCTATAGAGGAAATGAACACTCCATTATAAAGCTATTGAACTACATTGCACCCATCACTAATGGATGGTGATACACACAGAACTATGCTAAGTACTAAGCTACACTATCAGATTATGTCCCTCAACTCTATATCTATCTAACAGTGAGGCCTTCCGTATATAGGTAAAATAGGATACTTGGCCAACACTCTACCTAGCTGTGCAAGGGACAACTTGCACATTGACACTTGTGCATTTATTACATTACATAAAGTAACTAGATAACTTGCCCGTAAAGTAATCTAAGTATATATCTTGAAAGATACATTTACATAACCCAAATTATGGAATAGACACTAACACCCCCTATATTACATTATTTGGGTATTGAAGACATTAGTCTTCAATATGGATCTTCTTCTTCTTCATCCTGATATTCTGCATTATTTGTAACCTGTTCAAGCAAATAATTAGTGTCTCTATAATATGTAGCATTTGTTGATAAAGCTTTCACCTCATAGGTATCTGTGGGTTCTTCCAATTCTTCAATTTCTTCTATCCTCTATACCAAGTGTGCCTTCTGATTTCTCTTCTGATATTCCAGTTGATTATAATTGGTTGGTCACTGAAATTGTTGTTGATGAAGGTTCCTTTGATATTATCGAGTTTGAAAAAGATTCCCACTATTCATCTAATTTCCTTGCTTTCGATTTTTGGGATTGTATCTGCAATAGTTGGTACTATGACCTTTCTTTCTACATATTTGAAAATACCATGTTTTTCGTCCTCTTGTTGAAGATGCAATATTTCCCTGTGGATTATCTTTTGATGCCAATGCAGTGTTAGTCATTTCATCTTTCATAGTATTTTCTACTTCATATTCTTGAAGTATATTGAATAGATCATCAAAAAAAGTTTCTTTACTTAAAACCTGTAAAGATGTGACCAAGTGTTTATAGTTGTCTGGAAGTGCTCTCATGGTTACTTGAGTGAGAAGTTCATCCTTAACTGATTCTACTAAGGTCAATAGTTTACCTTTAATATCTACAACTTTTCTTAGGAACAGTTCTATGCTTTCTCCAATATTCATATTTAAAGAGTGAATTTGAGTTTGGAGATGAATGATAGTCGTCTTATTCTTTCCTTCAAAGATTTTTTCTAGGCTTGTCCATGCATCTGAAGATGTTTTGGCTGAACTGATATATGGTTGAATCACATCAATGATATCAAAATTTATTATCATTAAAGCTTTTGAATCATTTTCTTCAAACTTTGGGATTTCAGTTTCACCTATAGTAGGTCTCTATGTTTTTCCTCAACATCCCAAAGTTATTCATATATTAAGATTGCTTTCACTTTATTTTTCCAAGAGAAATAATTTGGACCCTTGAGTAGTTGAGATTCTGCTAGGAAGAATTTGTTTGATGTCATTTAAATCTTCCTTAATATCAATCCTTGGATATGTAGGCTTCCTTATGTCTCCCTAGATATGTTTTGGAGTATGATATAGTTATTTTGTAAAATATAGTTCAATTTTGTATAAATTTTGTAAAGATCAAAAATCAACTTCTTAACTCCTTATTTCTCCTATTGAACTAAGCACTTTTCAAATCTTTTGAAGAGGTTTTAATGTTCTATTTCGTTTGTCCCTTTTGAGAAATTTTTGAAACAAGAATATAAATTTCCAACTTTGAATAAAAGATCTTAATAACCCCTTTTTTAAACCCTTAGTATTTTATTCAAGTGTTTCTAATTTCCAAAAAACTAGTTTGATGTTGTAACACTTATCACTCCAAAATTTGGAAAACTAGAACACATTAATATTTGCAAACATTAAATGGATTAAATCCAAGTAGTATCCCTTATTTCTCCTAAGTTGTATTTTGCAAATATTATATTAATTTCCCTAAGTTTTTATTTCAAACAAAGATTGATTTCAAAGTAAATTAGATGAGGAAATTTGATTAAGGCTTTGTACCTTTATGAAGTCGAATGAATATGACAGTAATTTGTCCTTGAGCACGAATTCCCAAGGTATGCTTTGGCTTTAATGCTCTCCTTTAATGCTGGTTGACTGAGTGTTTTCTACTGCTCTTGACTTGCTCCAGATCATTGCCAAACTATTGTCGAGCTTCTGCCATAGATATGTTGAACTGTTGTCAAACCGCTGTCGAGTAGCTTCCAAACTGTTGCTTGTATTGCTTTCAAACTGCTGCCTATTATTTCCAAGGTCCAAGGTGCCTTTAATAGGTAGTCGGTTGAGTGAAAAGTGTCATGACAAAAGTTCTAAACGATCCATGGAAGCTTCGACTATTTGGTGGAGGTGCTGAACTCACTCCACTACTTGTGAAAAATGTCACCTTTTGGTTGAGACATTTTTATTCCCCTTTGAGCGCTATCCAAGAAACACTCCTTCAACGTCTACAAGACCTCCTTACTATAACACATTTATATCAAGCTATTAATTGTACGTAACTCCTCTTCTACATGGAGTATGGGTGCCAAGAGAGAATTATAACATCTTATTTGTGAGAATTATACATAGGTTCTCTCATAGAATGACAAGTGGCATCTGCATGCCCTTATCTATATCAAAATTTTCTTGAAGTCTCTCCAATGCATTTTCCCCCTTGTTCTTTGTTGTTTTACGTAGATGCAAAAATATCTCTAGCCAAGCAATGCTTATGGTTGATTTGTGGTGGAGATATAGAAGATCTTTGGTGAAGCTTTAGTGGCCCTTGAATGGAGGCTGAATGGAAGTGCTTGGATGAAGACTCCTTGATGCTCCACTTATGGTAGAAATGCTCCTATTGTACATAGCTTTCTTTGATAGAAATGCTCCTTTGCCTTGACGTAGGCTAGCTCTTTGCTTTATACACTGCTTGATCTTCCCCTGTGCCTTGTGTTCTATAGGTTCGGTCATCCAAGATCCGTAGAGGATGAGCCAAAAGAGAGGATATTTGATATGCTTGGAAGAGTGATAGTATTCGGTCGTCTTTGGCTGATTCAACCTGCTTGTAGTGTGCCTTTGAGGCACTTTCCAATCTACCATTTTTCCTGCATAGAATGAATTAGAGTAGTGCAACTCAATGTATCAATAAGATGCCTTTTGCACCTTTTCTTGCACTCCCTTTTTGCAAGTCTAGTATTATGATTTGTATGGAAGAATTCAGAATGCAGTGTAGGGTTTTGAGGTTGTCTTTTTGCTTAGACACCTTCCCATTTTTGCTTGAATATTATTATGACAAATCCAAGCTTAGATAGAAGTAGATATATGGTGCAATTTTCTGCACTTTTATCCTTGCAATTTACTCTGTAATGCTTTGGATTTGAGACTCACCAAGTCTCAATATTTGAAGCTTCTACTTCTATTTTGGATAGTCGTATTCTTATCCAAGTTTTGGAGGATTCTAACCTGTTTTGGTGGCTTCTCTTGGCCACAATGTATTGCAGATTTATGTGCTTTAATAGTGTCTTTAGACACTTGATACAAATCAGATTTTGTGCCCTTCAAAAAACACAAAACTAATTTCTTTTTAGAGTAGTGTAATAGTGCAAGTATTTCACTTTTAATGCACTAATATTGCACCTTGTCACTCCAATCAACTCTCAATTAATGCACTAAAAATTTATTGCAACTAATCAATAATAACCTAAAATGAATCTTTAAGAGTTATTATGCAATTTCACTAGAATTAATATTGTAGGACGTAGTATTATTTTTTCTTTTTCCAAAATAGATAATAGCTAGTTGATAGAAGAAATTTTGAAATCCATTAAACTCCTAATTAATGTGCAAATGAACCTTAAAAAGAACTTTTTATTTTTGCACTTTCGAAGACTATAAACCAATTTTCTATTTACAACTTTAATCCAAATTCAGGTGCTTCTAACAAATCTGATAGGTAAATGAATTAATGAACCTATTTGCACCAAAAAGTTGCATACCTTTTTTGTAGTAGCTCTTTTATCACTTATGTAGAGGATGTAGATATTGGTGTCTAGGATAACCAAGTTTTTGTTATGAGTATGTCCTTGCAACTCTCTTTAGACTGTCTTGAATAGCTCCTTCTTCACCAAATGATGGTCTCTAACTTTCTTTCACGAGCCTAGGATTTGGTGGCTCGTTCTCCTCTTTTGTTCTCCTCCTTCTACTACATATTTGGAGAATTCTTTGTCTTTGAAGTGACACCTTCTTGCTGTCAAAGACAATCTTTAAATCTTCAAGATTTGGTGAGCTTCTTCTGTCTTCCAGTATTCTTGACGAATTTTGAATTCAAGCCATATTTTCCTGAGACATTTTCTTCAATCTTCTACTCTTGGAAGTGTTGGTGGTGAGATTTATTTCTAAATCTCTGATTCTACTGCTTCTAGATTCAAGAAGGACTTGCCTAGTCATTATTCTTCTTCTCCTTCCTTGATTGGAAGTTCTTTATTGAGATATTCTTCCGATATCTTTGATTTTTCTTTAGGTGCTGAATTGATTTTGAAGAAGATACCCTTCCTAACTTTCTTGTAGGAAGTTTCCCAACTCACTGAATCTTCTTTCCCCGCAACAAAGTATTAGTACTGAAATATTTAGTTTTTTGTTTTTCTGAATCAGATATTCTCTTCGAATTCTTCTTCAGGATCAAGGCTTCTATGGCATTTTTCAGTATCAAGGCTTCTATGGCCTCTTTCAATATCAAGGCTTTAGTGACCTCTTTCAGTACCAAGGCTTCTATGGCCTTTTTCTAGTATCAAGGCTTCTATGGCCTTTTTTAGTATCAAGGCTTCTGTGGCCTTTTTTAGTATCAAGGATTCTATGGCCCTTTTAGTATCAAGACTTCTGTGGCTTCTCCTTCAAGGTTCTTGTGGCATTTTATCCAAGGCTTCTATGGAATTTTTATGTCAAGGCTTCTATGCCTTGTTCTTCAACTTGTGAGGTTCTTCAATTCAACAATGAATATCTTTAGTCTCCTGACTTCGCCACAACTCTTCACTAGAAGTCTTCTTCTACAATATTCTTATATTGCACAGGGAACCAATATCTACTCTATGAGGGCACGTCGACCTTCAGGCAATGAAGTTGGAGTCTCCTAGATTTTTGTCTTAAGAGGAGTCCAAATCCTTTAAGAATTAATATTCTGCAACAAAAGAAACTTTCGGCACTAGTTAGCAAATTCTAGATATACTAGATGATCCTCACTAGATGATTTGTCAATCCAGTGGATTGAATGCTGAGTCCTGGTCTTCACTAGTTTTTCCTGTAACTTTGTGGAAAGACTCTAGTCAAATGCAATCTTAGTATTTTTGGAATTGAGATTTCTTTCAGTCCTCACTTGGGCTCTCCCTAATTCTACCACCTAGACTCTTCTGAGATCTTTTGAAAGTGGTTGGTCCAGCGACGCATCAGTTTGTCAAAACACTCAAGATCAATGATAATGGTGGTTTCCCTATTGACCTACATAGACTAGATCTATCGTGGCTCTAATACCATTGTTAGCTTTTTATGTAACGAGCATTGGGAGATAGCAATCACAAGATGCAAAATAATATGAAAGAAAGTAAATCTGCTAGATGACTGAAATATGCAATAAATAGAAATGATATAAAAGAATACAATGTAGCTATGGAGGAAATGAACACTCCATTAATAAAGCTACTGAACTACATTGCACCCATCACCAATGGATGGTGATACACATAGAACTATACTAAGCACTAAGCTACACTATCTGACTATGTCCCTCGACTCTATATCTATCTAACAATGAGGCCTTCCTTATATAGGTAAAATAGGTTACTTGGCCAACACTCTACCTAGTTGTGCAAGGGACAACTTGCACATTGACACTTGTGCATTTATTACATTGCATGAAGTAACTAGATAACTTTCCCCTAAAGTAATCTAATGTCCTAAGTATGTATCTTGGAAGATACATTTACATGACCCAAATGATGGAATATACTCTATTTCTAACACCCCCTGTATTACATTATTTGGGTATTGAAGACTTTAGTCTTCAATATGGATCTTCTTCTTCTTCATCATCCTAATCTTCTTCTGCATTCTTTGTAACATGTTCAAGCAAATAATTAGTGTCTCTATAATATGTAGCATTTGTTGATAAAGCTTTCACCTCATAGGTATCTGTGGGTTCTTCCAATTCTTCAATTTCTTCTATCCTCTATACCAGGTGTCCCTTCTGATTTCTCTTTTGATATTCCAGTTGAGGATAATTGGTTGGTCGCTGAAATTGTTGTTGATGAGGGTTCCTTTGATATTGTCGAGTTTGAAAAAGATTCCCATTATTCATCTGATTTCCTTGCTTTTGATTTTTGGGATTGTATCTGCAATAGCTGGTACTATGACCTTTCTTTCTGCATATCTGACAATACCATGTTTTTCATCCTCTCGTTGAAGATGCAATATTTCCCTATGGATTATATTTTGATGCCAATGCAGTGTTAGTCATTTCATCTTTCACAGTATTTTCTACTTCATATTCTTGAAGTATATTGACTAGATCATCAAAAGAAGTATCTTTACTTAAAACCTGTAAAGATGTGACCAAGTGTTTATAGTTGTCTGGAAGTGCTCTCATGGTTACTTGAGTGAGAAGTTCATCCTTAACTGATTCTCCTAAGGTCAATAATTTACCTTTAATATCTGCAACCTTCCTTAGGAACAGTTCTATGCTTTCTCCACTATTCATATTTAATGAGTGAAGTTGAGTTTGGAGATGAAGGATAGTCACCTTATTCTTTCCTTCAAATATTTTCTCTAGGCTTGTCCATGCATCTGAAGATGTTTTGGCTGAACTGATATATGGTTGAATCTCATCAATGATAGCAAAAGTTATTATCATTAAAGCTTTTGAATCATTTTCTTCAAACTTTAGGATTTTAGTTTCACCTATAGTAGGTCTCTATGTTTTCCCTTTGACAACATCCCAAAGTTTTTCATATACTAAGATTGCTTTCACTTTATTTTTCCAAGAGAAATAATTTGGACCCTTGAGTAGTTGAGATTCTGCTAGGAAGAATTTGTTTGATGTCATTTAAATCTTCCTTAATATCAATCCTTGGATATGTAGGCTTCCTTATGTCTCCCTAGATATGTTTTGGAGTATGATATAGTGCTTTTGTAAAATATAGTTCAATTTTGGTTGATTTTGTATAAATTTTGTAAAGATCAAAAATCAACTTCTTAACACCTTATTACTCCTATTGAACTAAGCACTTTTCAATTTTTTGAAGAGGTTTTAATGTTGGATTTCTTTTGTCCCTTTTGAGAAATTTTTGAGACAAGAATATAAATTTCCAACTTTGAATAAAAGATCTTAATAACCCCTTTTTGTAACCCTTAGGATTTTATTCAAGTGTTTCTAATTTCCAAAAACCTAGTTTGATGTTGTAACCCTTATCACTCCCAAATTTGGAAAATTAGAACACATTAATATTTGCAAACATTAAATGGATTAATTCCAAGTAGTATCCCTTATTTCTCCTAAGTTGTATTTTGCAAATATTATATTAATTTCCCTAAGTTTTGCTTTCAAACAAAGATTGATTTCATTTAATATCTCAAACTTATCTTATAACCTTATAACTCCCTTTTTAAAATGAAAGCAAATTAGATGAGGAAATTTGATTAAGGCTTTGTACCTTTATGAAGTCGGATGAATATGGTAGTAATCTATCCTTCTTGAGCATGAATTCCCCAAGGTATGCTTTGGCTTTAATGCTCTCCTTTAATGTTGGTTGATCGAGAGTGTTTTCTAATACTCTCGACTTGCTCCATATTGTTGCCAAACTATTGTCGAGTTTCTGCCATAGATATGTTGAACTAGTGTCAAACCGATGTCGAGTAGCTTCCAAACTACTATCAGTATTGCTTTCAAACTATTGCCTATTATTTCCAAGGTCCAAGGTGCCTTTAATAGGTAGTCGGTTGAGTGACAAGTGTCACGACAGAAGTTCTAAACACTTCATGGAAGCTTTGACTATTTGGTGGAGATGTTGAACTCACTCCATTGCTTGTGACAAATGTCACCTTTTGGTTGAGACATTTTTATTCCCCTTTGAGTGCTATCCAAGAAATGTTCTTCTTCAACGTCTACAAGACTTCCTTGCTATAACGTATATCAAGCTATTAGTTGTACGTAACTCCTCTTCTGCATGGAGTATGGGTGCCAAGAGATAATTGTAACATCTTCTTTGTGAGTGTTATATAGAGGTTCTCTCATAGAATGACAAGTGGCATCTGCATGCCCTTCTCTTTATCAACGCTTTCTTGAAGGCTCTCCAACGCATTTTCCACCTTGTTCTTTGTTGTTCTACGTAGATGCTAAAATATCTCTAGCCAAGCAATGCTTATGGTGGAGTTGTGGTGGAGATATGGAGGAGCTTTGGTGAAGCTTTGGTGGCCCTTGAATGGAGTCCGAATGGCAATGCTTGGATGAAGACTCCTTGATGCTCCACTTATGGTAGAAATGCTCCTTGATTGGACATAGCTTGCTTTGATATAAATGCTCCTTTACTTTGATGTAGGCTAGCTCTTTGCTTTATACACTACTTGATCTTCCCTTATGCCTTGTCTTCTACAGGTTCGGTCATCCAAGATACGTAGAGGATGAGCCAAAAGAGAGGCTCTTTGATATGCTTGGAAGAGTGATAGTATTCGATCACCTTTGGTTGATTCAACCTGCTTGTAGTGTGCCTTTGAGGCACTTTCCAATCTGCCATTTTTCCTACGTAGAATGAGTTAGAGTAGTGCAACTCAATGTATCAATAAGATGCCTTTTGCACCTTTTCTTGCACTCCCTTTTTGCAGGTCTAGTATTCTGATTTGTATGGCAGAATTTTGAATGCAGTGTAGGGTTTTGAGGTTGTATTTTTGCTTAGACACCTTTCCCTTTTTGCTTGGATATTATGATGACAAATCCAAGCTTAGATAGAAGTAGATATATGATGCAATTTTCTGCACTTTTATCCTTGCAATTAACCCTGTAATGCTTTGGATTTGAGACTCACCAAGTCTCAATATTTGAAGCTTCTACTTCTATTTTGGTTAGTCATATTCTTCTCCAAGTTTTGGAGGATTCTAACCTATTTTGGTGGCTTCTCTTGGCCACAATGTGTTGCAGATTTATGTGCTTTAATAGTGTCTTTAGACACTTGATACAAATCAGATTTTGTGCCCTTCAAAAAACACAAAACTAATTTCTTTTTTAGAGTAGTATAATAGTGCAAGTCTTTCAATTTTAATGCACTAATATTACACCTTATCACTCCAATCAACTCTCAAATTAATGCACTAACAATTTACTGCAACTAATCAAGAATAACCTTAAATGAATCTTTAAGAGTTATTCTGCAATTTCACTACAATTAATATTGTAGGACTTAGTCTTCTTTTTTATTTTTCAAAGTAGATGATAGGTAGTTGATAGAAGAAATTTTGAAATCTAATCAACTCCTAATTAATGTGCAAATGAACCTTAAAAAGAACTTTTTCTTTTTGCACTTTCGAAGACTATAAATCAATTTTCTATTTGCAACTTTAATCCAAATTCAGGTGCTTCTAACAAACAAATTGATAGGTAAATGAATTAATGAACCTACTTGCACCAAAAAGTTGCATACCTTTTTTGTAGTAGCTCTTTTATCGCTTCTATAGAGGATGTAGATCTTGGTGTCTAGGATCACCAAGTTGTTGCTATGAGTATGTCCTTGCAACTCTTTGTAGACTATCCTGAACAACTCCTTCACCAAATGATGGTCTCAAACTTTCTTTCACGAGCCTAGGATTTGGTGGCTTGTTCTCCTCTTGTGTTCTCCTCCTTCTGCTGTATATTTGGAGAAGTCTTTGTCTCTGAAGTGATGCCTTCTTGCTGTGAGAGGCAATCTTCAAATCTTCAAGATTTGGTGAGCTTCTTCTATCTTCAAGTCTTCTTATCGAATTCTGACTTCAAGCAGGATCTTCTTTTGAGATTTGGCACTCCTTGCCAAATTCTTCTTCATGGATTTGGCACTCCTTGCTAAATTCTTCTTCTCAAATTTGGCACTCCTTGCCAAATTCTTCTTCTCAGATTTGGCACTCCTTGCCAAATTCTTCTTCTCTTGGGCTTGTTGTCGGATGGCGACAATTGTCCCAAGTCCTTCACTATCAGGGGCTTCTCCTTGGTAGTGGATTTCTCCAATGAGTTCTCCTTTGAGAATATCTTCGGTAAGGCTCTCCTAGCCTTTTTTTGGATGCTCGATAAGACCTTCCCAAGGTCTCTGATCTTACAGCTTTTGATGGTCTTCCTTGAGACCTTTTCTTCAACCTTCTACTCCTGGAAGTGTTGGTGGTGAGATCTACTTCTAGATCTCTGATTCTGCTGCTTCTAGATTCGAGCAGGACTCGCCTAGTCCTTATTCTTCTTCTCCTTCCTTGATTGGAAGTTCTTCAATGAGATATTCTCCTGATCTCTTCGATTTTGCTTTAGGTGCTGAATTGATTCTGAAGAAGATACCCTTCCTAAATTTCTTGTAGGAAGTTTCCCAACTCACTGAATCTTCTTTCCCTGCAACAAAGTATTAGTACTTAAATCTTTAGTTTTCTTTTCTACATCATATATTCTCTTCAAATTCTTCTTCAGGATCAAGGCTTCTATGGCCTTTTTCAGTATCAAGGCTTCTATGGCCTTTTTCAATATCAAGGCTTTTGTGGCATCTTTTAGTACTAAGGCTTCTATGGCATTTTCTAGTATCAAGGCTTCTATGGCCTTTTTTAGTATCAAGGCTTCTATGGCATTTTTTAGTATCAAGGCTTCTATGGCCTTTTTAGTATCAAGACTTATGTGGCTTCTCCTTCAAGGCTCTTGTGGCCTTTTCTCCAAGGCTTCTATGGCATTTTTATGTCAAGGCTTCTATGGCTTGTTCTTCAACTTGTGAAGTTCTTCAATTCAACAATGGAGATCTTCAGTCTCTTGACTTCACCACAACTCTTCACTAGAAGTCTTCTTCTACAATATTCTTCTCTTGCACAAGGAACTAATATCTACACTATGAAGGCACGTCGACCTTCGGGCAACGAAGTTGGAGTCTCCTAGCTTTCTGTTGTAGGAGGAGTCCCAATCCTCTAAGAATTAATTTTTTGCAACAAAAGAAACTTTAGGAAATAGTTAGCAAATTCTAGATATCCTGGATGATCCTCACTAGATGATTTGTCAATCTAGTGGATTGAATGCTGAGTCCTGGTCTTCACGAGTTTTTCTTGTAACTCTGTGGAAAGACTCTAGTCAAATGCAATCTTAGTATTTTTGGAACTGAGATTTCTTTCAGTCCTCACTTGGGCTCTCCCTAATTCTACCACCTAGACTCTTCTGAGATCTTTTGATAGTGGTTGGTCCAACGACGCATCAGTTTGACAAAAAACTCAGGCTCAATGATAATGGTGGTTTTCCTATTGACCTACATAGACTAGATCTACCGTGGCTCTGATACCACTGTTAGCTTTTGATGTAATGAGCATTGGGAGATAGCAATCACAAGATGCAAAATAATATGAAAGAAAGTAAATCTGCTAGATGACTGAAATATGCAATAAATAGAAATGATATAAAAGAATACAATGTAGCTATGGAGGAAATGAACACTCCATTAATAAAGCTACTGAACTACATTGCACCCATCACCAATGGATGGTGATACACACAGAACTATACTAAGCACTAAGCTACACTATCAGACTATGTCCCTCGACTCTATATCTATCTAACAGTGAGGCCTTCCTTATATAGGCAAAATAGGATACTTGGCCAACACTCTACCTAGTTGTGCAAGGGACAACTTGCACATTGACACTTGTGCATTTATTACATTGCATGAAGTAACTAGATAACTTACCCCTAAAGTAATCTGAAGTATGTATCTTGGAAGATACATTTACATGACCCAAATGATGGAATAGACTCTATTTCTAACACTAACATGTTATTACTTCAATAGAAGAAAAGTGATCACCTAGGTAGGTGTGATTGGATCAATATAAGTGAAGCACTCACCAATATAGGAGCAATTCGCTCCACTCCAAGAGTGAATCCCTCATCAGTAAGCAAAGTGAGGTAATTTTGTATGAATCCCAAAGAAGTTTTTTGGAAAGAAATATTTTGGCACATAGTGGTACCACCAACATTTTAGAAGGATTCACAACCATTTAAGAGTGTATTTAGAGAAATGTAACATTTGGAGGTGCATCATTTTGCTAAATATACCCCTAAATATTTTTACTAGAATTAGAAAAATCATCCACGGTAACTCAAGTGAATTCGTTATATAAATACAATTCGTGGGATCTATTGTAAATATTTTTTGGCCTTGAGAAAATCAAAGCAACATTGTGTGAGTCCCTTATTGTTATTATTGTAGCTTCTTTTGGAATAACAAAATTGTGCTTTCCATCATTGGAACTCCCTCCTATATTATGGAATCTATGATACTTGTAGCACTTCCCTTTTGTCCTTTTGTCTTCCTTGTTAATTTTATTTCATACATGTAGGATACATTGTAGTTATTTAACTTTCTCATGTGTTGATTGATTGCACACTCTCCTTGATATGGTTATGGTCGTATTTATTTTTAATCATTCACATCCTAAACTTCTAAATTTACTTTTATGTATTTTAATTTTCACATTTATTTTTTCTTTTAGCTTAGTTTAGATTAAATCTAGCAAGGATAGTGAAAAGTAACCTTAAATTTGAAGGTTGAAAGGGGAACTTTCCCCTTTTCTTCAATTTGTTAAAATAAAATTGTGGGTGCATAAGGAATTAGACCTCTTTGCAATTCAATAGTAATCCTACGAGCATTATATATGGTAATAGTAAGCCTATGGACATTTTCTTTATAAGTCTATGGGCATTATCTATCTAAGACTATACACACTTTCTATATAAACCTACAATCATTTTCTAATTAAGTCTACAGGCTTCTTATGTAGGTTGTTTTGATTCATTTATCCTTTAAAATATTTAATATATTGGGTATATATATCTAATATGTTGTAATTTAACCTTCAAGCCAGGTTATGTCGATGTGAGGGTAGCAGTTAATTGGGTACTAGGTATCACTATAGATACCCTCTAATGATTGATCCATTGTATCAATTTGTGATAAGAAAGATCGTGGGAATTCCTATGAGCACCCAATTCTTATTCTTATTTTGTCTTTCTATGTCTATTTTGTGTATTTACTCTCTTTATTTGGATATTCTATTATTATGCATATGATTATGATGAATATATGTTTTGGAAAGTTTCTAGAAAGTTTTCTAAAATCCAACAAGGGGTTTATCTCCTTTTGTTCTTATTTTCCTCATTACACATAATAATATCCATGAACTCGTCTAATTGTAGGCTCCATAACTATGTTGTAACCATGTGTTGGGTAAAATTCAATGTCCCATGGTAATTGTCATGCCACTAAATTTTTCTGATTCCAACCAGTACTGTGGAATTTGGTAATTCCACCTCTTCAACTCAAGAAAAAATTTAATCCTCTAAAAAGACCGAGTTAGGTAAGGAAACCCTAAAAAGAGTGATGTTTTTACCATTTACACTTGAACAAATATAAAAAATAAGGGTTATTCATTAAAAATTGACCAAGATTTACAATGCCACTCAAATAATATCCTTCACGGTCTATCGGTGTCTTATATCTTGTCATTTATAGCAGTGGTTTGAGAAATTCTAATGAAAGAGAAAGAACAAGAAGGAAATAACTAGATCAATTACATTTTTTCAAATAATGCAACGGATATAATTGAGACTAACCAATGAAAGAATATGCCATTCACACATTCAAATAATGCAACATGCAAATGTGAAAAACATACACAATTGGACAAGGTATTTCTCAAAGGAGGAAGCATGATTATATTTATATAAGAATGTCTTGACAAGGGGAGTTTGGTTCAAATGGCCCATATCTCACTTAGTCAATGTAATATTGGACTTTTGTTCAAAGAACGTAAAAAAAATCCATAACTCTTTACTCTCCTATAGTAACAAAGGGCCTCTTGGCTTTTGATCCAACTATTGAAAATGATCTTATAAAACTTAATACTTCCTTAGCAAGTTTGGGATATGCACAACCATGGGGAAGAATAAGAGGTGGCAAAGGGATATAAGACACAAGGGGAATATAAATGACAAAGACAAGGACACTAGAATACCTAGGCAAAATTTTGGCTATGCAAATACTTGATGTCCTCCTCCGATTGGTGCAACTTGTATTTATAGCTTGAAGTGTAACCACTTTAGTTATAACTATTTTGGATTTTTTTATCTAGTCCTCACACTTGGATGCTTCTCAAATATTAACTTTTGAGGTGTAAACAATTTGGTTATGACTACTTTGTATAGTTTCATCTAGTCCTTACAACTGGTTGTTCCTCAACCATTAGATTTTTAATTTATCATTATGGCATTTTTACCTGAGCATTCTCCTTTATTTTTCTTCTTTTTACCTTTGGGTGTCCTTTTGTTTTTTCTTGGTTTCATTTTACCCTTTGTTTCTTCAATACTGCCTTTACCATATCCTTTCATTTTTCCTATTTCTCCTATTTTGCCTAAGCTATTCCCATTAGGATGCGAATTTTACCCTAGGATTCATCATAAAAGGAGACAATAAATCTTATTGTATCAATGGCTTGTAGAGACTTATTCTTTTTACTTTCTAAAATATAATTATTCTCCTAGGAGAATTTATACTAGTCAAACATATTGGTCAAAATATTGACCTATTGAGCTAAATTGTGCTCATCGTCCTCATCATAGTCAAAATCATGAATTTTATAAAACATGAAATCATTAAAATTAGCTACACTCATGTATTCTTCTAGTGATATTCCCACTATCCCCAATATTAAATTCATTTCCTCCTCCCAAGCCTCCATATCCTTGACAAAATTGTGCCAACTAGACCTCTCTCTAAGGAACATTGATACTTTAGCAAACTCTTGGTAGTAGTCATACATTGTGCCATCTTGGATGATCACCTTCTTTTCAAGTATTTACTCATAGTGTTCTTTAAACCATTAAAAACTATCTCTGATTAAGGCTACCATTTTATCTTCTATCTCTTGGAGAATCTTCTTGTGCTCTATTGAGATAATTAGAGTGTTGATATTCTTGAATACCAAGGCCAAAACCTTCAATTCACTCTATAGTTCCAAATACACCTATATCTTGTATAGCTCTATAAATATAGAACAATCAATCCTTTTGATGATAATATTAGATTCTGCTTTTTGAAATATTACTTAAGGAGATGATGGTGGGGTTGCTATCATCTTTATTAAATTTTGTTCTTCAAGCTCCTTGGGCCTTGCCAATAATTGCCATTTTTTCGTAAGTAAATATTTTTTGTCTTTGTATAGAGATTGTATTGTCTTCTCTTGGGCCTCAGTCGATATCTTGTATAATGATAGTGGATCATCTATGATTTCTATGTGTGTAGCCCCTATTTTTTGATCCACTTGAGCTAATTTCATCCTTGTTGGTATCGTGAATGACACTGTCATAGGTGGGACCATTGAATTATGAGTGATTGGCTATGTTCCTGTTGCAAGTGTGAATAGGGTTTCTACTTAAGTGGCTTAGAAAAATATTTTTCTAAGTCCTAAGTGTGAAAACACTTAGTTTTTTGTCGACAAGAGTTGTCGGAAATTTTTTTCTTATGCCCTATTCTTCCTAACTCCCCTCTTATTTCTTCTCCTATATTCCCTCCTCTATCTTCTCCTTATTCCTCCACGCTTTCCATTTCCCTTATCTCTCCAACTCCTTTCCCTTTATTCCTCCAACCTCCTTATCCCTCCACGCTCCCTTTCCTCTATTCTCTCTTCCCCTTCTCTATATAATTATAGATATCTATGATGTAAGGTTAAGAGGGGTGCAATTAAATAAATGAATTATTGTTTCTGCTTCAATTAAATTATTATTTGATTCGAGCTACGTTTGAACCTAGTTTATCACTGATCACTGAACCTGGTTTATCACTGAACACTGGTATCAGAGCCGAGGTGAGGCCAGTCGGGCATGAATCCTGAGGCAGGAGTCAGCAGGGCTCGGATCTTGAGGCGGATCGCGAGCAGGTTCAGGCACAGATCTTGAGGTAGATAGATCCAGGTTTGGGCATAGCTATCGAGGTAGATCGGGCATGGATCCTGAGACGGATTGTGCGCAGGCTTGGCATGGATCCTGAGGCAGCAGACAGTAGGCTCAGCATGAATTTTGAGGCAACACGTGGCGGCTAGCTTGGTGCTGACTGGGAAGCACGCAGATCGAGGTAGCTGACGTGACGGCTAACGAGGTGACACATGGATTGAGGTGAGTGACATGGGGGTGAGTAATTGGTAGCTGACATTGCGTGGCTGGTGAGCTGATAGAGGACACGTGGCACAGCTGACGTGGCGGCAGTTGACGTGGCGGCGTGTGGTTGGTCGAAAAGTGTGCCACATGGCGACGAGTGGCAGATTTGCATTGGTCAACGTGGCATTGTTTGATTGGCTGCGTTTGCGGCAAAAGAGCGGGCACTGACTGCCCGAAGGCAGTCGAATAACCCTGCTGTCGTTGGGTTGATAAACCCCCTTGCGTCTCCCACACAGCGCATGTGGGATAAAAGCGATTTTTTTTTTTTTTTTAAACATTGCCACCGCGTGAATTAATATATTGCCGCCTTCCCTTGTATTCCTGTCTGAACGCCTAGCGGAGTTGGCTAGGGCTGTTTCTAGCGGAGAGGAGGTCCTGGGGTCGATTCCCATCGGGAAGAAAAAATATTTTGTTTTTTATTTTTTTTTTAAAACATTCGGACGACGAGGGTTTAATACGGTGGTCGTCCGCTTTGTTTCCAGCGGAGCCGCTTGGTGCAGCGGCAAAGCCCACCTGCCGGTGTTTGGGAGGTCGCGGGTTCGATTTCGCCCGCTTGAAAAAGGTAAATTTAAAAAAAAAAAAAATTAAAGGTTTTAAATTTTTATTTAAGTTTTTAAATTATTTAATAATTTTAAATTATATTTTTTTAAAATTATATATATATATATATTTTTTGGTAATTATTATAATAGATTAACAGTGGGTTTTTATAGAGGATCCCAAAACCTTATATACAAAATCAGCCTTGCTAAATAGTGCTTCATGCCTCTTGGCTAGAAGAATAAACCTGTATGCAGAAAAAAAAAAAAAGCTGCTAATTGCCCGAGGGCTACAAGTAAGGCATTTTTGCCTGATTATCCTGGAAACCATGGCCATTATAACTGGGAAAACAAAAACTAGCCGGAGAAGCTGGACCATCGGAAAGCAGAAGAAGACAACCAAGAAAACTACAAAAAATTCTCCCATACCTGGGAAATAACTTTCCACATTTCTGCTTCCCCGGAGGCAGAATTCGAAGCATACATGTTGGATAGGATCCAAGAAAAATGACTGGACTGAAACAAACCGTTGAAAATCCTGCTGGAAAATTTTTGCCCTGGCCCAAATGGCCACTCTGTTTAGTCTTCTCACATCCAGGATTTCATCCGTACGGTTTGAGGTTCTTCTTACTTCCATTTCCCTGCTGGAAGGGAGGTTTTGGGATAAGCGCGTCACCCATCAGAGAATCGGAGTCATCCCGAAACAACCGTTGGGTTCCATTTGCAACATCAGCCGCAGTTTCTTTGTCTCTCTTTTCCTTGTTGGGGGGACGACCCCGCTTCCTTTCACTACCAAAATCCACCCCTCGCTTTTGACTCCTCGTAATTTGAGGGCTAATATTACCAGGCTGGTAACCTCTTCTTCCCAACAGGTAGTCTTCCAATAACTTTTGTGCCTCGGGAGAGTTTCGGTCATAAATTTTGGGTGAATCTGCCTGTGTGGTGATAAGGAGGGGGGCCTGTTCCTTTTCCTCCCGTGGTCCTAGTTGGGGGCGCCCACCACACTGCTCGGAGTCTGGATGGGTGGTGATTTCCTCTTCTGGTAAGGAGGATTCGAGATGGTCCCTAGATGGACCTGGAGATTCATGGCATTTGGCAAAAGGGTGCTTTGTTTGACCTTCACCATGCTCCAGAGGGTTGCAGGGATCCCGCTCCTTCTTCCTCGGCTTTTGGAGAGGACAATTGGACTGAAGATGCCCTTGAGAACTACACTGAGGGCAGAAAGCTGGCATGTTCTTATAAACAATAGCTTGCTTGTGTAGAAAAGTACCCCTAGACCGCAGAGTAATGGAGGATGGGAGGTCCATCTCCAAGTCCGCCAAAACACAGAATCGAGCTTGGACAAATCTAGTTCGAGCTCTGGTGGGAGGGTCTAAAGTGATCAGCTCCCCGATGGACCGAGCAATACCTCTGATTACATTTTCATGCCAGCAGAAAAGGGGAAGACTCGGGAGCCTAACCCATATTGGAGCAATGTTGATATTCTGGGTATCGGGGTTAAAGTCCAAACCCCACTTCCTTAGAAAGAGACTCCTACGGCCCAAGAACCAAGGCCCTCCAGCCAAGATTTTACAGTAGTCCTCCTTGTTGCTCAGCCTAATTGCAAAAAAACCTCGGGTTAGGGCAGCTAGCTCTAAGTGACCAGAGGTTTGCCATTTGCCAGACGCCCACTTGCGAATGGTCTCCATGTCGGGACGACCACCAATAAACTTACCGATGAGGGTAAATTTTTTGAAATCCACAAAGCTTGAGAGAATTTCCACCGGGATGTCCAACTCGTCCCCGGATGGAAATAACTCCTTGGAAAAGAGCTCGCTTAGGGTTTCAGAGGCCGCTGCCAAAGCATATGACTTTCGAGGTCCATCTCCCCGTTTGTCTGGCGGATCCTTGCCGCGACTTGGCAAGGACTCCTCGGCGTCCCCAGACTCTGTTTGCCCTCCCTCCACCTTGCCGAGCCCCTGGTTCGACCTGTCGATGCTCCCGTGCTCTCCCAGAACAGCCTTCTCGCCCACTGTCATCCCCATCCTCCCAAGAAACCCTAATTTCATCGCTCTAAAATTATCTTTTTAATAATTTATTTAAAAGGTAATTTAAAAAATATAAAAATTTATTAAATTTTTTTTAAAGACTTTATAAAAATTTTAAAAACCTTGTTTGATGAGCATTTGAAAAAGGAGAAATAATGTGCCCTTGAAATGTTAGATGATCCGGTCAGTGGGGTGCTATAATGCACTTCTCTCAATTTTGAGAAGAGACACCGAAATCCTTTGATGAAAGGGTTCAACGATCAGGTCTCCATATAGTCTTTTGTCAGCTGGAAAATCAGGTGATTTCTCATCTGAGGAAACCGGATTCAGGGTACGAGGGAGATTCTGAAGACAACATCTTCGGACAAAGGATTGAAGAGTTCGAGACTGTAGAAGTTGTACCAGAGGACCAAGCAAGTGCCAGTTATACACCTGGTGTACTGGTAGCAGAATCAAGTGAGAGCTATACACCACACTCTCCTGAACCAAAAGAAGTAGAAGAAGAAGAAGACGAAGAAGAAGAAACAGAAGAAGAAGAAGAAGATCCAGAGGAAGTGGATCCTGAAGAGCCTGAGATCATAGTCATTAGCAGCAGTTCCGAAGCTGAACCTGAATGTTCTAAAAAGGCGAGATTTGATTTGAATCATTAATCTCTTTGTACTGCTTTATATTATCTGTTTGCTTCAAATAAAGTTTGTTTTTATTCTGCAATGGCATCCAATACTAGTCTGCCGATTCCTGAGTTCAATGGAGGAGATTATGAGTATTGGTCTATTAAAATGAAAACCCTTTTGATAGTAAAAGGTTTATGGGATGTAGTCGAAGAGGGCTATACTGAACCTACTGCTGCTGAATGGGCAACTTTCTCTAATGTTGATAAAAATGCTAAAAAAGAAGCTAAGAAAAACAATGCTTTCGCCCTTTATCACATACATGCTGCCCTAGATAAAAGTATCTTCCCTAGGGTTGCCTCTTATGTAATTGCACAAGATGCCTGGAATGCTCTAAAAGAAAGTTATAGAGGTAGTGACCAAGTAAAACAGTAAAGTGCAAACATTGCAACGAGATTTTGAAAATCTCAGGATGCAAGAAAATGAAAAAGTGGGAGATTACTGCGTGCGAGTGAAAGTCGTAGTTGATAAAATGGTCACACTAGGGGAAGATATTAAGCCAGAGGTTATGGTGAAGAAAGTGTTGAGGACACTTCTTCCTAAATGGAATTCTGTTGCAATAATTATTGAAGAATCCAAAGACTTAACCTCGTTGTCTTTTGATGCCCTAACTGGTTCACTTCTCTCACATGAAGAGAGATTACAGGAAACTCCTACCACTAGCTATGGAGGATATGATAAAGCTTTTGCCTCACATGAAGGAAGAGGTAGAGGCCATGGCAGAGGACAACAAAGAGGCAGAGGCAGGAATAATCAAAGAGGAGGAACTCCTAACAGAGGAGGATCATCCAACAGAGGAGGAAATCAGAATAGAGGAGGACAACAGCAAAATAGAGGGAAACAATCAAGCAAAGGAAAAGGAGGAGATAAATCAAAACAAGTTTGCTACAATTGTGGCAAACCTGGCCATTATGCTCGAGATTGTTGGTCAAAGTCTTCGCAAGGAAGCAGCAGCAACCAGAGTAGTCAGTTTGGAAATTTTGGAGAAGAGGAAGAGTCTACAAATCTCTTTATTTCTTATGGCCAGACAGAGCAAAATATGAATGATACATGGATTTTGGACACAGGGTGTTCAAATCACATGAGTGACAAAGAAGAACTCTTTGCTACTTTAGACTCCTCATACAAATCCAGCATCTGATTAGGAGATGACAAATCATTGGCAGTTGAAGGCATTGGAGCCATGGAGGTTCCAACGAAAGAAGGCTTCAAGCAAGTAAGTGATATCTATTACACACCCCATCTTCAACACAATATTTTAAGTGTTGGTCAAATGCTAGAAAATAATTACAAGTTTATTTTTGATGAGGGTAAATGCACCATTTTTGACAAGAACAATAGTAATAGAATCATTAGACAAGTGCCAATGTCAAAGAATAGATTATTCCCTTTAAAATTTGGCCAGTCAGGAGGAAATAAGTTAGCAAATGTTGCTATTACCAATCCAAGTGTCCTATGGCACTTGAGATATGGTCATTTGAATTCAACAAGTTTGAAAATGCTAACTTCACAAGCAATGGTAACTGGACTTCCCAAAATTCAAGATAGTAAGGAAGTCTGTGAAGGGTGTGCCTTGGGCAAGCATGCCAGATCAAAATTTCCTCATGGACAAGCATGGCGGGCCAGCTATCCACTTCAGTTAGTGCATTCAGACATCTGTGGTCCGATGCAGACCAAGAGTCTAGGTAATCACTCTTACTTCCTACTTTTTATTGATGATTGCACAAGAATGTGTTGGATATATTTTTTGAAGCATAAGGATGAAGCATTTGCATGCTTTGTTGATTTTAAAGCAATAGTTGAAAGTGAGAGTGGATATTACGTAAAATGTCTTAGATCGGATAAAGGAGGAGAATACTCCTCTAATCGGTTTTGAATTTTTGTAAACATCATGGCATCAAGAGGCGAGTTCATAGCTCGCCTACACTCCACAACAAAATGGTGTAGCGAGAAAGGAAGAATCGTACCATTGTGGAGATGGCAAGATCAATGCTTCAGACAAAGCATTTGAGTAATTCATATTGGGGAGATGCAACGAGGACTAGTTTTCACATCTTGAACAGAAGTCCTACTTCAAGTTTGAAAGGAAAGACACCTTACCAAGCCTGGTATGGTAAGAAACCAAATGTGAAGTATTTCAGAGTATTTGGTTCATTAGCATATGCTCACATTCTCGATGAGCTGAGAAAGAAGCTTGATCCAAAGAGTCAGGCATGCATTTTTGTAGGATACTCGTGAAAACACAAAAGGTTATAGACTCTACAATCCTACAACTCGAAAGATAGTGATTTCAAGGGATGTGATTTTTGATGAAGGGGGAGAATGGGGTAAGCCCCAAATATTCAGTGATGTTGAAGCCACTGATATAGTTGCTCAGCAGGTGCAACCGCAGATACCACAGAAAGGAAAGCAGTCTCCTCCCACACATCCTCCAAGTCCATCTTTTGATTCAACTACTTCACCAAGTCCTTCTCCACAGCGATCAGTAAGTTCCTCACCAATGGACATTGATTTTCCATCCAAAGGTAAGAGAACTCTACAGTATCATCCATCATCTCAAATGTTGGATAAATTTTTTTCAAGAAGATATACTAGGAGTCAAGCTAATGAAATGGAATCTGTCTTACACAGATTAGAAAGTATGCACTTGTATGGTGATGATGAATCCCAACAGGAACCTAGGGGAGATCAAGTTAACTATGCTTTGTTAACTAGTGCACAACTTGAACCTTCTAGTTATGAGAAGGCTTGTACTCAAAATATTTGGCAAGATGCCATGAAAGAGGAGATAACCTCTATAAAAAACGACACTTGGGAGCTCGTGAAGCTTCCTAAAGGAAAGAAATGTGTTGGTTGTAAATGGATCTTCAAGACCAAGTTTGATGTTTGATGGAAGCATTGAGAGGCACAAGGCAAGATTAGTAGCAAAGGGTTTTACTCAGAAATATGGAATTGATTATGAAGAGACTTTTGCTCTCGTAGCCAGACAGGAGACTATCAGAACAGTTCTTGCCTTAGCTGCACACAAAGGATGGAAAGTCCAACACATGGATGTAAAGAGTGCATTTCTCAATGGTTACTTGACAGAATAAGTGTACGTTGAGAAACCACAAGGATTTGAAGAGCAAGTTAAGGAACACCTTGTTTACAGATTGAAGAAGGCACTCTATGGTCTTAAACAGGCACCAAGAGCTTGGTACTCACGCATTGATGGGTAATTCAAAAATTATGGGTTCACCAGGAGAAAAAATGAACCCACACTCTATTACCTAAAGCAAGGTAATGACATCCTCATAGTTTGCTTATATGTGGATGATCTCATTTTTATGGGTAGTAATGAAAAAATGAATATGGAGTTCAAACACTCCATGATGACGCAGTTTGAGATGAAGGATCTTGGCTTAATGCACTACTACCTTGGAATGGAGGTTCATCGATCAGATACATGGATCTTCATCTGTCAACATAAGTATGCTCGGGATATGATCAAGAAGTTTGCTATGGAGCATTGCAAACCAGTTTCAACTCCAATTGGACATGGGATCCAATTAAGCAAAGATGATGGAGCACCAAAAGTTGACATGACCACTTTCAGAAGCATGGTTGGGAGTTTGATGTTTCTCGCCAACACGAGACCGGATATTCAGTATGCTGTATCTCTTGTTTCTAGATTTATGTCTATCCCATCTGAGCTGCATTTGTAGGCAGCTAAAATAATATTGAGATATGTAAAAGGTACATTGGATTTTGGAATCCAGTACCATAAATGTAACACGATCAAGCTTGTAGGCTTCAGCGATAGTGATTGGGGTAGCAATATTGATGACAGGAAATCAACATCAGGAAACTGTTTTAGTCTTGGATCGGGACTAATAACTTGGAGTTCCAAAAAGTAGATAGTAGTAGCGCTATCTTCAACAGAAGCTGAATATATAGCAGTTACTTATGCAAGTACTCAAGCCTTTTGGCTAAGGAAAGTACTAGAAGAGATTGGAGAACAACAAAGTGGTCCAACCAGAATCTACTGCGACAACATCAGTGCCATTCAGTTGGCATATAATCCTATCCACCATAGCAGAACGAAGAATTTTTATATGAAGTACCACTTCATCAGAGATATGGTGGAACATGAAATTGTTGAGCTTCAATCACTGTCACACTTTGGAGAACGTCGCGGACATCTTCACCAAGGCGATGACTAAAGCTCAATTTGTAAAGCTGAGAGACTGTGTAGTCAGTCCTCTCAAATTTAAGGGGGAGAATGTTGCAAGTGTGAATAGGGTTTCTACTTAAGTGGCTTAGAAAAATCTTTTTCTAAGTCCTAAGTGTGAAAACACTTAAGTTTTTGTCGGCAAGAGTTGTCGGCAAATTTTTTCTTATGCCCTATTCTTGCTAACTCCCCTCCTATTTCTTCTCCTATATTCCCTCCTCTATCTTCTCCTTATTCCTCCACGCTTTCCATTCTCCTTATCTCTCCAACTCCTTTCCATTTATTCCTCCAACCTCCATATCCCTCCATGCTCCCTTTCCTCTATTCTCTCTTCCCATTCCCTATATAATTATAGATATCTATGATGTAAGGTTAAGAGGGGTGCAATTAAATAAATGAATTATTGCTTCTGCTTCAATTAAATTATTATTTGATTCGAGCTGCGTTTGAACCTGGTTTATCACTGATCACTGAACCTGGTTTATCACTGATCAGTTCCTAGGTCTTGTAAGTCCCTCCTCATGGCAATAAATTTAAGTTTTTAATCATGAGTGGATCATAATACCTAACCTATTCTACCTTTACCAAGGTATAACTAGTTAAATATTCTAAGGAGGGTTTGCCAAAATTGGCCCTTTTATGTTTAGGAGATGTGTTGGGACTTGCTAAATTTAGTTCATGGTCCTTGAGTAGGTTAAAAAGTGCCCAATGATCTATTTTTTTTTTGTATATAAGGGGACAATATAAGCTCTTTATTATTGAAGACAAGAAATTTTGGGATGAATGTGGGCTAATGCAAAGCTAATTGGAGCTTACTTTTGTATGAAAGCTTCGATTGAGAGGAGGTTGAGATAAGTTGTTGAGCTAGAGAGGAAGTAACTTGGACAAGTTATTTACCTATACTAGAGATAGAGGTACCCACTAAACATGCTTAGCAAACTGGAGAGTTTTCTTTGCTCCTTTTTTCTCATCGATGCAGGGCATCATTGCCTCAGCTAAAGAGATAGGCTCTACTCTAATTTTCACTTAGGTTGGTACCTAGTCAAGTGTTTCCAAGAAGGGATACGCAAAGTCTTTAGGGGGCATTAATCAATATTTGGGGCAATCTCCTCATTTGAATGATTTCTTATCCTTACTTTGCTAGATAGTCCCTAACATATTCAAGCTATGAGTGTGCCATGATGTTGGTTGGGTACCTATCCCATATTGGTTGTATTGGAAAATTCTTAACCAAGGCCTCCTTGAGTTCATTCTCAAAGGAATCTACTATGTGCCTGACTATGACCTACGAGCCCACATTTTTCAAGAGTTCTTGGTAGTGGCCTTCAAGGTCATAAGATCTCCAGGTGACCTTTGTGAAGCCAAATTCATCTATTTTCAAAATTTCTTGTAGTAGGCTCTTGTAGCTTTTGTATATGTAATGGCCTATATTATAAGGGACATCAAGCCAAAAAACATCTTTGCTACCTATTATATTTTCTAATTTTGACTTCCTTAGCCTCTTTCCAAATCATTTCCAAAGTAGCTATAGACATTGGGCAAAACCTTGGAAGGGCCTTGGGGGTAACTTAGACCCATATAATATTATATATGTAAATTCCTCTATCAGAAAATAATCTCCAATATGATTATCAAACAAAAACTTTACTATCTTAGCTCTTAGCATACTAGGGTTGAATCCATAGAGTATTTGGTGGATGTTTATAAAAAATTCCCTAAAAAACTAAATGTAGTTGGATTCCACCTCATGTATCTAGGGCAATCTATATCGAACATTGGTAACTTGCATACCTCCCAAACTAATAATTTTCTATGGACTGAGCTACAAAATATTGTTCTAAATACGTTGGTTGTGAGCTTGAAGGTTGGTCATCCATATTTATATTTGAAGACTCTTCCCTTGGGATCATAGGATATCATGAACTAGGACAATAGGTCAGAGGAGTACTAAACTCTCGGGCAGATAATTATTCCCAAATTTGAACCCATTGATGACAAAATGGGTATTCAGCCCTCTGGTTTCTCTAGGCCTTATGAAAACAACTTTTTAGTAGACCTGCTAGCCATTGGTGATTCTCCTCAATCCTTTTGTATCTAAAATTGGTTGTCTGCTCTAGCTCATCCCATTGCTACGTGGTGATAGTTTTATTTATCTTGGAATTCTTTGAGAACTAAACCACATATCCAATGATTAGTTTCCTAGGAATTTTTCCATAAGGATTAGTTTCTATGAGTTTTCTAATGTCAAACATGGTCCTACTCTCACTTGATGAGGCCATGGAAATTTCTTTCGGGTGTGCACTAAAATGAAATGGTAAACTACTTGGTTGTCATTTGTAACTTTTTGAAATACTCTTCAGGTAGTAGCTTCTCTCTGAAGGCTCTTATGTGACTTGAATATTAATGGTGGTAAGTCTTGCACTAAGGGTTAATTTGTAATAATTAGGTTGGGTTGGTTTCATGCTTTGGCCATAAATACGACCAAACTGCATCATTGTTCTCTTCATATTCACCATTTTTTAGTAGCCACCTTTTAATTTTAACAGTTAAAATTTCTTGAATGTCAATATGAAGTAATTTTTTTACATGCTATTAGTTTTAGGGGAAAAGTCTCTAGGTTGTTGATGTTCTTCAATGATTTAATCTTCGTCATTGAAGTTGGTGCTTGCATTCCCTTTGGATTTTTATTGAGTTTGGAATATTCAATCTTTTCAGTTGAGGTTGTTTGGGTTGTTAGATATTACATAATTTTAAAATGTTAATCATCTTTAGTGTCATGGTGTCATTTATCATAAAACATTCTTTTATATAGACCTATGTTTGATGAGCTAGCTTATAATGGCTTGAGTTACAATTGATCCATCTTACCTCACTCAAAATAAAAAAATAAACATCATTGCACACACATTGGTCTATGAGCAACTTGACTCTCCCAGTTAGTCTTAGTATCTTCAAGAACTAATTTGATTCATATATAAGTTTAATTGATGTCACTAGGGTGTTTGAGCTTCTTGAAAGCACTTGCTGGTCCTTCCTTTGCTAGGATAAGAAAATTGATAGGACATGCCACCTTTGTTCTTACGAATTATTTATCCCTTGTTTCCATAATATCACATTCACTCCAATCCATTATGTAGTTATATCAGTGCCATTGTGTTGATGTCCTTTATTACTCAGTCACATCATGAGTATGCGATGTGTTAAGTATTTTTGAACAAAAATCAAACATGCATTTATCATAACATCTTGCATTGATCATTTCATAACCATTCCATTTCATACTCATCACATTCATCATCTCATAAATAACACTATCTATCATGAATATTATTACATGCATATAATTTCAATCACTATATCTATCCATGCATCATCAATAAATTCACCATACACATCATAATCATAAATTCACATCACATCATCATCACAAACACAATAATTTTGCACAAAATATGTGTATATATATATATTGCATCCTCATACATCATCATACTAATAAGGTTAGGCTTGTAGGCTACATCATTATGGCCTTGCAACCTACAAAATTATGGTCACATCATCATCTTGTAAGACCTCAAGGTTACCCATCATTGGTCTTATTGCCCCCTTCTTGTCTCAATCCACTCTCACTTTGTTGTCTTCGTCGCTCATCCCCTTGAGAGGATCCAACACCTGAAGCTCATGACCACGGTACCTGAACGTCCACTACCCAGGCTCTATTGTGACCTTGTCAACATTGGTCATAGAGGGACATCAAATACCTCCCTAATTAGGATCTTCTCCATATCCATAGCTCTCCCTACCTCCAATTGTCATTATGCCATAGCCCTTGTGTATCTACACTAGGTCATCACTGCCTCTACTCCTGCTCTAGCTAGCTTTATTTGTAGTTGCCCATTGTTCCTCCATAGTTATTCCATCTCTACTTCCATCCACTCCCTCTTAGCCATCCCTACCTCTACTACTATTACAGCTCATCTCGTTTGATCATTGTTGCCAGTCTATCCTCCTACACATGTTCTAGTATCTATACCAACCTATCCCGCTCACATGTACCTCCTCCTTGACTGCATCTATTTGTGGTAGTGGTAAGGCAATCTCATCATATCATCTTCTGTAGATGATAGGTGGGTCTTAACCCTCCTATTTTAGACTAGACTATCATAGCACCATGGAAAGCTAGAACAACTTATGCTCTGACCCATGTCAACCACTCAACCATCTTGTCTACTACACCTAACTTAGGCGCACCCCATCCTCTACCCAAGTGGTCCCTGCCCTCCATGGCCTCCATCTCACCATCTCTAGCCTCAGCCTTGCCTATATATACCGATAGTACTCCCTACCCTTATTATAAAGTAATCCTCATGATCTCTCCCTATAATGTCACCATCGTAACACATAGGGCCACTTGGTCACTTCCTCCCCCTCTAGCCTACATAGTAGCCCCACTAGTCATCCTATTTTGAAGTGCTCCTACCCCCAAACCTACAACAACACACTAAAACCCAAGCCCATCATCCTTTATCATCATACCTCATATAGTTCAATGTATAATTAAGTCAGTAATCTTGGTCCCCATGTGTATATTGTTGGATTCTTGATAAGCTCTACCACGAATCTCAATAGATTCCATGGAAACTGATCTCCATTAGAATCTAGAAGTATCATGTTGGATATCAGGAACATCACCATTAGCTATCATAGTTTCAATATCTCCTTACTATACTCTTTCAAGTACTATATCCCATCATTGTTTGTATCCATTATCTCCCACTCCTCTTTGTATGTATCCATCAGTACCTCATCCCTATGCAAGGTTGTGTAGATAGGAATCCCTTCCATTGGTAACTAAAATATGTGATACACATTCTCCAAGGTAACTGTAATATCCCTTGTCGGGAGGTGGAAGGTCCCCTTGTTTGGGTCCCATCACTCTGTTAACGTAGAAAGGTACCCCTAATTCACATAGATGGGCTCAATCCATGCCACCTCCTTTAAGCCAATATTCTCCAACCACTCTTAGTTTATCTCTATCAACAACACCTAGGCACTTGGAAACACAGTTTCAAACTAGTGTCATGTATATAACATCCTCAACTACACTCACCACATCACAGTCATTAGCTCACCATTTTTATAGATTAAAAAGAAGCAAAAAAATCCTCCCCTTGGGCATTTAAAATATAAAACAAAAACAAAAAGAAAAGAAAAGCATGAAATGCATGCATACAATTCAACAAAGCACGACACAATCAAAATAATAGGGATACTTACCAAATCTACACACCCTGCAACTCCCACCATCATGCTTGTTCCCACCATCTCTTCCATCATTTTTTTCTCTTCTCTCTCCTACTCAGTTGCCCTCTGTAGTTGCCAACATGAGGCCCACGAGGCCTATTTATAGCTTGGCACTAGTAATTACCCAAATAAGTTTTCAGCCACCATGGGTGCTCTCCAATGTGCAAAGGCAACTACCCTGGATGATTACCAAGGCAAAGAGCATCTACCATGGGTGGTTCCCAAAGTGCCAAACAACTGCCATAGATGGTTTCCACTAAATTTTTATTCTTTACTAAAACTTCCTAAATTTTACAACTGACTCCCAAAATTCATTTTTTTACACATTTTATTCTTCTATGCTCCAATTGTCATCCATCTTTTATCAATTGACTTGAGGGGGTTGATAAGTACCCACCAATTTTATCTCAAATTAGTTCAATATGCAAGCACCCAATTCTGGAGTTACGTATGTCCAAAAATATTTACCTAAGATTGTCATTAACCCTTTATCTATTGGGGAAATAACATAGCTCATACTTTATTTTTCTCTTCCAAAATATCTAATCAAAACCCTGATTTCAAGACTCAATTTGATTTTGTCAATTCGTCAAAGGAAAAAATTCAAGGAAATTCACCACTTCCATAATTGGGGTATCTTACATTGTTCTTGAATTGAGGTAATCTTGTATCACCCCCTCCTTAAGGTAAGGTTGCTTTCGTCGTTCACCAATAATTCTCTCTGTCCATCATCAATCCCATAGTCAGTGTCATTGGTTTTTGCACCAAATCGTGTTCTCACATAATGTGGTACAAAAAGGGGCATCTATAGACACCTAAAAAGTGTCACATTTTCGATGTTTAATATTAATATTTAATAATATGTGTAATTATTTTAATTAATGTATTGCAACCTTATAAATTATTAATATTGGCTATTTTAGCCCCTTTGACCCACTTTAGCCCCTTCCTATGCCTAATTGTGGTCATCATGAGACCACTCCACTATTTTTAACTCTAGTTTACCTAAACTCCAATTGGCATTTATTGCCCCCCTTTCCTCCACTTTCCAAGCGCATCCAATGTATTTGGATGAGTATTCCCTCCACCCGAGCACATTTATTAGAAATGCTAATTTAGTGGGTGCGAAATCTCTTCATAAAATGGCATTAATGAGGCATGTCATAGTGCATCATGGCATGTCATATTGCATCATGGCATGTCATAATGTGTTATGGTACATCATAGTATATCATAGCCCAATCTAGGAAAGTTGTGCAGTTATCCACCCCAAGTGGGGAATCTCTAGGATGCCCCTCTTATGCACCCATGCCACTTTTCACCCCTTTTCTTCCATCCTCTCCACTCTCCTTCACCTATGGGAGACTTTACAAATAGGTCTCCATTCTCATGTTCATGGTAATGCACAAAAGTTATAACAAAATTCTGCTCAAATTTGATTCGATATTACTATGTTTTTGCTTGGCATTGTGCTTGTAGGTTTTACCATTGGAGGAGCTTGAAGGCATTTGGTTTTGTTCACTAACATTTATTTTGCAACCACATAAACAACATATATTCAACAGTGCACTAGATCTATAGCAAGGACCTCAAAATAAATATCTGAAGGCTTATATTCAAGATCAGAACCCTTTGTCATATATCAATCTCAACCACCCAGGTTAGTTGACCATAAGCTCAACCACCCAGGGTAGTTTCCCAAAAGCATAACCACCCAAGGTAGTTGACTAGAAGCACAACTACCTAGGGCATTTGACTAGAAGTACAACTACCTAGGACAGTTCACAAGAAGCACAACTACCATGTGCAGTTGAGCATCAAATCCAAAAGTAACCCCAGATTGCACAAAAAGGTTAGGTATTTGGCAAGTCTCTGTATGTATTTCATATTTGGCAAGTCTCTGTATGTATTTCATGCAATTTTATAACTTTTTCATTCACTTTTGTGAAGTTTTGTAACATTTTAGTTAGTTTTTGTAACCTTCTTTCACGATCTTGAGTCTCATTTTGAAATGATCTGCATATGTTATTGATGATGTTATTGTGAGCTTGTGTGCAATTATTAGATATGAATGGAATCTTGGGAGGTCAAGAAACATGCATTCTAAAACCTCCCACAACCCGTTGTGCACTCAAGGAGATAATTTGTGACACCATAGATTCCACTTGTAAAAGAAAACCCTCCATTTTGGGAGGTTGATTGTAATCGAAAGGATATCTATGTAAAATACAAATCTTATCAAACATCAAATCAACTGCAAATCTCTCTTTTATTACACTTAGTCTATTTTCAATTGTTATGGTGTATTTCCTCTTTCACACAATGTCAATAAATGAAAAACTACTAATTTGAGATTTTATGCAACTATAATTGTCTTAGCTATAGCAACTCTTAAACAATGGGAATTGAACTTTGTGGAAACTTGAAACCAATTAGGAGATGTAAAACCACTTATATTTTAATTGCAATAAAGTGACTAACTAAATTGGTCAAGTTAAAAGCATTGCTTGATAACTCTATAAAGAGTAGTGAAGTTTATATATGAGGATATCATCATGAGATTTAAAATATCCTTATAGATAAGGATTTATTGTGGTGGCCACTTTATGAATGAAGTACTTAAGAGTTTGAAAACAAGGTTTTATTTGTCGTACACTTTCAAGCCTATACTCCCCAAGGTAAATATGTAATTAAAAGTAATGAATAAGGTGCAAATCTCAATGATACCTAAGTTCTATGGAGTTGAATCACATATTTGAAGGAAAAGTTTCTACTAGTTCATGTGGGTATTTAGAACTATGTATAAGCCAACAACTAGTCACACATAATTCCAACTAACATAGAGGACAAATGCAATTGTACCAATGTAGTTTTTAGTCCCAAGTTTGAGAATCAAGGTGTAGAATTTACTTGACAACATAGAGAATCTAGAGGAACTACTCTTTGCATTGACTAAGATGGAAAAATGGAGATGGCATAATGGGCTATTGAAGAAGCCTAATGAAGGTAAAAATTTTCATGACAAGAACCTAAAACATATGATGTTCAAGAAAGGGGACATTGTCTTACGATTTAATGGGAATAGGATGATCAATCCAAGGAAGTTGAAGACCCTATGTCTTGGCCCATTTTAAATTATGGTGTTGGAGAAATCTTATCCAATTACCAAAAGTAGATGTAATACTATAAGTAAATACATTAAATGTGTAAAAATTGAAGTAGTAAAAGGTGAAAGAGCAAGTCAAATGTTTTGACCTTGATATGGATAGATCTAATGGACTTCTTAATGCATCTAATAAATCCTCTAAAGCATTTGAAGGGATCATCATTCGAGAATTGGGATAATGTGATCACTTCAAGGATGAAGAAATAACAACCAATGACATCAACTTGGAAATATAAGAGTATTAATTGTAATGGTTGTCTAAATAATCACCTATGAGGGAAGCAATGAATTGGATGACATAATATGGACTAGTGATCTAGGAGATGGATCTAGAACCAAATGAAACTATCCACATGAGGTTGTGTACATGTGGGATTATAAGACAATGGCAATGAGGGACACAATCTCTATTATGTGTGCTACAACTAAGTAAGGCATATCATTGATGAAACCTGAGAGTCCATAGTACAAGGGTGGAAGAGATCGAAGATAGGAAGGGCAGCGACACTAAAAAAATTATGGGACTTATAAATGGAAATGGATAAACTTTGCAATTGAGGAAGTGATGAAGTTGAATGCAACACATTAACAATGCTTGACTAGATACAATATAATATGCATGTAAACACATAGTGACTTAAAAAAAATAGTGAGCAGTTGAACAAACATATGGATGACATATGAAAGAAGCATATAGTTGACACATTAGAACTCCATGACCAAATACAAAATTTTTTGGATAGACCATTAGAGTCTAGGGAACAAAAGGAAACATGCATCATCCTAGAAGTTATTGTAGTCTAAAGTAAAGGTAAATATATTGAATTTTCAAATTCTTTAACACACATTGGTAACAATGAAAACTTTACAAAAATAATTAAAACGTTGTTCTAGCACAAATTCAAAGTGCACTTCATATTCAAAGGAAGAATAATGTTTGTAAATATTGTTTGAGATATAATAATACTAATCGTAATTTAAACTCATCACTACATATTTGAGACTTTTATCATAGAAGTGTTACCCATCAACCCTGTTTTGACATCCTAATTTTTAGAGGAACAAACCACAAGAAAATAAACTTTACCTACTTGGACAATGTTGTTTATACACCACTTGTTTATACTAGTTATGGAAGGGATGCAAGGTGGAAAGGGAAGAACTCACAAAATTACCAAGGTGAAAAATTAGACTAACTAAGGAGAATAGACAAAAATTTACCTAAGTTGTATTCTCAACATTTAAGTGCACATAATCCAAGTAAGAATAATAATATACTAATTCATTCATTTTGATATAACCCAAATATTAGTTTAACGTAAAAAGGTTGTTGTAAGGGATCAATAGGGAGTTAGTATTTTTTTTATTGGGTGAAACAAGGGGTTTTGAAAGGATCCCTGAAACTTTTACAACCTTGAAGCAAAATATTCCAAGGAAGAATCAAAGATAAAAAATAAGGAGCAGTCCCACCTAGCGAAGCTAGAAAAACATGCACAATAATAGACTAAAAACCAATAGAACTGAGCAGATAATAATAGGATCGGAGAGAAAGCAGGGAATTGAGAGAATCAAACTTTGGGAATGTCATCCACAATAGTATCCATTCCCACCTCAAGATATTCTAGGTCAAAAATGACAAAAACATAGATATGGAGTAGGAATATTCTAAAATGAACCAACATTTCATGTCAAAGCTGCCACCTAAATCATGGGAAGAGATATTTGAAATTTAAATTGCAAAAAACACTCGTGTGATAATAATATAACATTCTCCCTAAGCTATATCAAGGGAGTAATTATTGTTGTCTTTAAAGATTAAGTATAGTATAGCAATAAAGTGGTGGAATTTACCTTTGTA